>JAFVLL020019186.1:0-121003 GCA_021397915.2 Tor tambroides
ATATATATTTTTTTTTTTTTTTTTTTTCTTATGTCATCTACATTGAATATTAAATGCTGTCTTCTGTTACTGTTACTTATTTCACAGGAATCTGATAATAGTTTGGCAGTCGGTTGAACTTTAAAAAATGCATGTGACTACTTAGCTTTCAAAACATTTACAGCCACGCACATATCAAATAATCAAGGTGGGCCAGAAGAGCAAAGCCCCAGTGACCTTCTAAAAAAAACCTAACATACCTGCTTCAAGACTTAGTACTGTCCACGGTTCAGTCTATGGTGACTCTTTTTTATTTTTTTTCCCCACTTGTACTGCCGGCATCTCTGTTTTCTACCTGCCCTGATCTGACCCCATATTACATGTATGAAAGCTATATATGAAAGAATATGAGATGTAAAGTGCCCCATGTTGGCAGAGAGACTTTTTTCCATATCCTCTTTTTAATATAAAACTTAAGGCTGCTCTTCATTTTCAAGTTGAGCTGCGACAAAACGCTCCACTTCACACAGTGTTTATGCAGAACCGTTTCCTAAACTCACTGAGGGAGGATATATTTCAAAACACTGCTTTTAAAATGTAATAGAAAAATGAAAGGTTTGCAGTATGACATTTCAGTCCTTTCTCTATAAAATCACAGAACATATTTACACAGTCAATTACAGAGATGTGCTTCTGCAAGCAGAAGTGTTTGTATTAGCAGAACATGTAAACTAAAGCATGGTTTTTGTTCCATTTTATAACACTGCATAACAAAATAGAGTAGGTTGAT
Source organism: Tor tambroides (assembly GCA_021397915.2). NCBI lineage: Eukaryota > Metazoa > Chordata > Actinopteri > Cypriniformes > Cyprinidae > Tor > Tor tambroides. The sequence goes on from JAFVLL020019186.1 coordinate 770, forward strand.
TTTGAAAAGTTGAATTATTTTTAACTCATCACAGCATCTTAAAAACACTACACTCAGGACATTCAAAATGAGCTAAATGTGTGTGGCATTGCTTTTAATTGGAAGAATTTCACAGCAAAACTATTTCCAAAAAAGTGGACTATTCAGCCTTGCTAATTGGTTGTTAGAGGTTTGGTCTGTCACAGCAACCCCTCTCTAATTAAAACTAACCATTTAACCTGTATTTATGGCCTATGTTTGTTTTATGCTCATTTGAGTTTTGCACATTTAGTTTAGTAACACATAAACGGCAAACTCTACTGGAATCAGTTGTGAGGCAAATCTCCCATTTTTTTTTTTTCAGTGAGAAGATCTATTTCTGTGGTGTTGCTGTGTATATAGAATGTCCATAAAGTCCCTCACAAGGTTCTGTTTCAGGTAGCGGTCTATGTAGGCAGTATGCAGCAAGTCAGCTAGTTTTGGAGCACAGCCACATTTGCATAGATAAGCAATCAAACCTGAACAGATTGTTAATCCTCTGATATCACTGTGGGTTTAAGATGAATAGCTTGAATTTGTAATGTAATATGCAATATGTTTGATATTAAAAACTGGAATGTGAGCATCTGTGGGTATTAAAGAAGTGATTAATATAAGTTTAGATTCAGAACAGATTGCAGGTGAGTTCTGCTTGTTCAGAAAAAGGCTTGGATGAAAACGCTGACGTAGAGCCAGACCCCTCACGAGAACCAAAGAGTTCATAAAGATATGACATGAGAGGTCAAAAACACATGTGCTCTTGGAACGTCCAGCTGTAGTAAGTGTTATTTTAGTATTATTTATATGATATTACAGTCTTTATCAAATATTTTCAATTAGCAGTTTTTAATTTTATTCTAAGTTTTAGACATTTTGTTATGTGCTTTTGTCATTTTTATTAGTTTGTTTTTTAAACTATTTTTTTTATTTTGTTTTAGTTTTACAATTCGGTTTGAATTTTAATACTTCAACTTATTTTATTCCAATTAGTTGTCACAGTTTTTCTTTTAATATTCATATTTGTTTTTAAGTTTCAGCTTTAGTTTTAGTAGTTTAGTAGTTTTAGCTGACATTAACAACACTGGCAAGCCTAAGGCTGGTTTTGGACAGTTTCTAGTTGGTCTACACTGAAAATTAAAACAAAACATAATGCAATGCATAATTAAATATTATATGTGTAAAACACCTGTAAAAATCCCTTCATTATTAACACGGCTTCTAAGAAATGTAAAAACTGTCCTTCAATCTTTAAGGAATGTGTACTAGTTTAATTTAATCTAAAACATGATTTAATAATTTAGAAAATCTTTCATTAAATGAACTGCAATGAACCATCTGCAGAATGTTAATAAGCTTTGGATGATACACAATAGATTTCTAATGTCATTTAAAAAGCAATAAATCGCCATGAAAACCAAAATATCCTCCTATGTCCTCTATGATTGTTTGAAATTTGTTGTTGACTTTATCTCAGAAGTAATGATATTTAACAGTGAAGGGAATTCATTTTAAGATGAAACGTCCCAGGTAGGTTTTAGCGCGCTGACAGTCAGTCAGAATGCTAAATCCCTCTCCAAAATATAGTCTCGAAATGTATCCCCTTCAAAGCACCACGGCTGAAATATTAAAGCTCTATATTTTATATCACTCTCATATATAAATAACGCAAAGCAGGGCTGCTTTTTCCACAGATATCCCAAATATATCTGCCACGGTATAAACCACATAGTGTAGCAAGATTTCTACTTGTGGACTCCCACAGTATGAGAGAGTTAAAGACTCTGATAGACTTGGAGGAGAGTGAAGGCACAGCTGGGCTCACGGTGAGTTGAGTGAGATAGAGAGAGAGAGAGGAGAGCCTCTGTTGTCTCTGAAGCAGTCAGACTGGATTACACTGGTCCAGTGAAGAGCTCAGTGCTGAGAGCGGATGAAAGAGGCCACTGATACACTCAGAATGAGCTAAAGACCAGACACTGAGGGGGAAAGAGAGGCAACATTTGGTCTGGGAAAGATTCGATGGTTTACGAGGAGACTGAGCAAATGATACCGCTATTAAAAATGTTGAGTTATTTGAACGATTTGAAATTTTGCAGTGCCAGTAGTGCAGAGCAGTATGACAGTACAGTATGTACATTTGGCGATAGAAATGTGTCTGGATGTGGTTGAGATTGTGCTCTACCATTCATAACGGCAAAGGAGCTAAAACGATGATCCCCTTGCAATATAATGTCAACTATACAATTTCATATAAACATTAATACTGTGTGAGAAAATAAATAAGCCCCATATTACATCTAATTGGCTTATATCCTGTCATTTACTGATGCCAAAGCAAATTATTAAAATATTACCTGAATAGTATGTACCTTGTGTTTAAATTGACAGCATATATTCTTCCTAAGTAATGTTAGATGTAAAAATATCTATTTGGTTACACTTTATTTTAAGGTGTCAGTTTTACAGCGTAACGTTGTTTACATATGTGATACTCTCCAAAATGGTGTTATAGGGTGACGCGGAGGAGACGAATTGTTGAATAAAGTCGTTATTTTTGTTTTCTTTGCACACAAAAAGTATTCTCGTAGCTTCGTAAAATTACGGTTCAACCACTGATGTCACATGGATTATTTTAAAGATGTCCTTGCTATGTTTCTGAGCCTTGATCGTGTACGGATCCTTCCTGTCTATGGGAGGGTAAGAGAGCTCTCGGAATGCATCAAAAATATCTTAATTTGTGTTCTGAAGATGAACGAAGGTCTTACGGGTTTGGAACAAGATGAGGGTGAGTAATTAATGACAGAACTTTCATTTTTGGGTGAACTATCCCTTTAAGTTAACATGTTAATTTGCAATCCTAAAAATATGATTTGAATTGAATTTTTTCCACTCAATTTTTCTATGCAAGTAAAACTTATATGAATATTTGAATATCTTACATATCTTTTCATATATCAAAATAGCTTATTGAAAAATATGCATAGATAAATACTGCTTCTTATGTATTGTTATATTGGGGAGTAAATTATTCAGTATTTTTTATCGATATAATTAAGTGAAAAGCAGCATGCCTTGACAAAAACATGTCTTGATTTTTTTTATTTGAGTATCATTATGAACATCTGAATATCTTCTGTATCATCATTGAAACTTCTATCTTCTTGTTGATATAAGATTTTGGTCATATGGCACACCAATAATGCCATGTTTTGTTTTGTTTTTGTTTTTTTTTAATTATTTTTAAGATTTATTTTTTGGTGTTTTTGCCTTTATTTAGACTTGACAGTTCACAAGAAGTGAAGTGGGAGAGAGAGAGGTGGGCGGGGCGGGAAAGGTCCACAAGCTGGGACTTGAACTCGAGACGCCTGAAGCACAACGTTTTATATTTTATTTATTTATTTTTTTCAGATAGACAGGGAAACCAGGTGAATGCTGATATAAACAAGTAAAGCAGGATGGAGAAATGGACAGGACAAACAATACGGAGTGATATGGAGAAGACAGAAGTGTCCAATCCAGACAGTGAAGGGCAGCTGACAGGTAACGAGGTTTCTCTCCAGACTGAGATGAGACATTAAACCCAAGCTTTTAGTATATGTCCGTTAGCCATCCATTAGATTATCAGCAATACGCACACACGCTCGCATGCAGCATGAGAAATTGAAAGAGGAAAAGGCCCAGAGATATCCGAAAGTCCATTAAAGTTGCTCTGACAGGTGGAGAGAGTTTGTGTGGTTCAGTCCCAGGTGAACGACTGTAATGCGTGCTGTGGCGCGGCAGACTCATGTTATCACACAGAACATCTCTATCTGTCTCTCTGTTTTTCTCTCATTCTCTCCCTTTCCTTCTCTTCGCCTCTCCAGGGAAATGGCCGGTTGATTCGGGGCCTGAAATGAACTGGTCACAGTGACGAGTTCATCGACTTGGGGTTTCCTTGTGGACACAGTTTTCTGGATACTTGGGACAAATTTGTTGCTTTATTTGTCATCTGAGGTGTATAGTGTAGAGGGATGATATATCAGATTTTATTTTTTATTATTAACATTATTTTTAAAAAAACAAAATTAATTAACAATTGTGACTGGCCAGTAAGTTAACAATAGGCCAGTTTCACACTGCTGAATTGATTCCTAAATTAATGAGTCTCATGAATTAGAAATAAGAAAATGTATTATGATTTTTTAAATGTATGCATTTTATTTAAATGTACTTTTTTTTTATTTAGAAATTTATGATGACTTTATCCCATCTCTACTGATCACTACAGATTTTCAAGTTGTCCATTTCAATGAATAATTCAATTCAGTTCAATTCAATGAAACAATACCTTCAAAACATTTCCATGTGTCATTTCTCATATATTAATATGATACAAAGTATTGTTATTATTATCATTATTATCATTATTATTATTATTATGCAATATGTCACTTAGAAAATGTGTTAATAGAATTATTAATAATATAAAAATACTCTTTTTAGAGAGCAAAAGGAAATAAACATCTTATTTGATAAATGTTAAAAAAATCTTAGGTTAAACTTATTTAATTAATATATAAAATAAATATAATTTTTTTTTTCTGTGACTGTGGCTCATTCAAACTTCAACATGTATCTATGTATCTAAGTTATGAATATCAGAATTTCTTCTGTATATTTTCATATATTAAAATGCCTTATTGAAAAATATGTGTAGATAAATATTGCATTTTATGTGTTGTTACATTTGGGCATTACAATAAATAGCTTTTTTTTTAGTTTAGTGAAAAGCATTGTGTAAAATACATTATTTATGTTATTACATGTTATGGTTATTTTGAAGTAAATAATGTAACTTTACTTGGATTTGTCTTTTTTTTTTAACTGGTTGAGAAGACAGTTTCTATGACTGTCAAAAAATTAAAATTTTAAGCCATTTGAGCGAAAATATATAATTATCTTTAAATGAATACAAGTAAATCCCGCCTTCATTCACGCGTAATTCAGGACATCAGCCTCATGCTGTGACATCTGAGAGCATTTATTCAAGACGAGGGATTGCAGGGATCAATGACAGAAGAGCTAAAGTGTTACGGTAACACTGAATATAGCTCACTGGCTTCTCTTCGTAAACCAATCTGGCCAAACGATCCTGTTGAACAGACACGTTCCCTCAGCTACACTGATTTTGTGCAAAGGAGTTTGTCCTCATTAGTGCGCTCATTAATCTAGTGATTGTGTACTCTGTGGTCTCAGGAACTGTGCGTGAGAGATGTAAATAATGCAGGAGGATGATTATTTAATGGTCAGTCATTGGGTTACTTATAAAGGGGTTGTGGGTCTGAGGAAAGGTGCACTGCATTACAACTTTAAAAGCAGCGACTGAAAGATACATGAGAGAAGCATTTAGGTTACAAATGATTATTACATCCCTGATGATCAATTGATGAGGCCTGCTTTTAACGTAATGTGTGTCACTGCTCTCTTTCTGTGTGTAGGTGTGTGTGTGTGTGTGTGTGCGCGCACTAACCTCATAGTGTGCCACACGCTGGGACTCGGAGATCAGCTGAGCGTTGCAGATGTTACAGTAGCTCTCCGTGAAGAGTCCTTCATCACCAGCTCCGGCAGACTTCATCTGATCAAACACACACACACACACACACACACACACACACACACACACACACACACATAAAGAATGGTTAGACTCACAGAGCTCCTTTTTATCACATTTATTTTGAGTTTAGACTGATTTGACTTATTTTCAAGTCAAGTCAATATTGGTTTATTGTCATTTTTCTGCAGTTAGGAAGTACAAGGACACATTATTTTTCTCAAAGATGTAACATAAGACCTTGCATTGCAACAGCATGTGACAAATTACATAAATATGGCAATACATAATGTGTATACAGATGGAAACAAAGACATTAGAGCTCTCACTGCTGCTGGTCTTACATAGTCAGGCAAGTCTGATTGGTTGTTTTTGAGTGTTTTTGGCTACTGGTTAGCTGGTCAGTTTATAAGACCAGTTGGCCGACCAGCTGAAATTGGTTGAATTTTTTTTTTCTGTCTCTTCCCCAACAGGGATGTTCCAAAACCTATGATTCCTCATTTTCTATGGAAACATAATTTTCTAACCATCCTGCAACCTCATATTTGTTATAGTTTAATGTTAGCATGTTGCTTAGTTACTGATTCTTTTAACTCTTTCCCATCCATTGGCGTAATTTTCCGTCATTTATGAGACAACGCTTCCCCACCATTGACAGAATTTTCCAGCTATCCGTGCTTTCACAGTTATACAGTAGGAGGCACTGTTACACATCTTCTGAACGTGTACTGAATCTCTCAATCAGAACATGTGAAGAAGCAGAAACAAGCCATTTCATATGATTAAACAGCATATAAATTAAAACTGCCTAACATTACTGAATGAAATGTAGACCCAGGAAGTGGTATTTGACTGTAGCTGTGTTTCCATTACCCTTCAAACTGCACAAATTGAAATTACGAATTGAAAAAACACCCAATGGAAACACGTCAATTTTGCAAAAACTTTTTAACATTTTTGCGCTCGCATGCGATGGTTTTTCAGTCAATTCAGTCAATTTTTTACAAAACTGCAACGGAAACAGTTTTGGCGCATTTACAGATCACTTGGTGTACGTAAAAGTCACATGATCATACTATAACCCCCAAGAAACACCTCATACGTGGCCACTCTCAGGTATAAGGGGCTTTCCTTGCCATGGTTGACCATCGATTTACGATGGTGTCGCTTTTTCGGCACTTCTTGGATAACCCAAGAAGGGGTAATTTATACTGCACAAGTAATTTATACTGCACACGCCTGCTGCACATTAAGGCTCCGACACGCCGCTTCTTTAAAGATACATGCCTGCGTCTCCTTCAGTTAAAAATAATGACTAGTGCAGTGGCTGCGATATACGTAAACCTACCAACATCAATCATCATGACTTATCGCGAGAGGAAAAAATGCCATTTTAGTCACATAACATCGTTTAATGGAAACACTGTCATTTTGCAATAGTTTCATTTATTATAGTTGTCATTTATAAAATATTGTGCAAGTTTTGCACAAATCTGTAATGGAAACGCACCTTGTGTAAGCTTGTATTGATGGAAGTGACCTATTCCATCTGTGATTTGATCATCATTCTGAATCCGATATGGGCATAGTGTTTGACAAAAACTAATACAAGAGGCCCATTTTAACGATCTAAGCGCATGGTCTAAAGCGCAAGGCGCAGGTGCACTTTGGGCGTGTCGGAATCCAGTTTTGCTAGTTTAACGATGGGAAAAATGGTCTGCGTGCTCGGTGCATGGTCTAAAAGCGTTGTCCCTACTCTCTTAATGAGTAATGGGTGTGTTTTGGGCATAACGTGCAATAAACCAATCAGAGTCTCATCTCCCATTCCCTTTAAGAGCCAGTTGTGCTCGCGCAATGGCGGATTCGATATTTACATGGCGGAATTTGCAAGCGCAAAGACGGAACGCATCTCCACAAAGGAAACGGAGCTGCTCGTGCGTGAGCAAATAGGTAGCCTAATTCTGATACATGCAATGACTATCCATTATGACATGTAGGCATTTTTATATTTATGTAGCCTACACATTAATAATCTTTTACATTGTAATCCTTTAATTTTTACATTTGGCATGTTTGTGTGCTGCTGCGCGTCCCTGTGTGTGTAATAAGCAAAGTGTACGTGCGTTGTGGACCCTCCTACAGGCGCATATTACTAACGCACTCTTTAAATAACAAAAAAAAAATACTGCACCATTGACTTTAGACCAGGTTTTAGTTGGTCAATGGCACGTTCTATTTCAGTTGCCTCAAAATAGCAATGCGCCAACGATGTGCCTGAATACACCTCCTTTTCAGACCAGCACAGCCATGGGCGCACAAATGGGCGCAAATGATTTGCTATTTAAACAACATGGCGCAGGACGTGAAAATGATAACTGTGTCTGTTACATGTATGATGTGTTTTAGTTAAGTTTCTATGTCTCCGTCTTCCTGCCTCGTTTGTTTCCATGGTTTTGATTAATTCGTTACACACCTGTTTTCTGTTCCTCCCTGATTACGTTCAGTATTTAAAGCCTGTGTTCTCCCCTAGTCCTTTGTCTGCTATTAGTTGGTTTTGAATGATGTGTTTTGCTACTCCTCGCTCCTGGACTACTTCTGTTTCTCGTTTGGATTTCTTATTAAAAGACTTGACTTCGACTATCCTCCTTCGTCGTGCGCTTTATTAGCAAGCACCCATAACAGCGTCGGGCTGATACTAGCAAAAAATCACCAGGCGCCGCATTGCGCCAGGTGTATGATAGGGCCCTCAATATTTAAAATCATTAAACATCATTTTAATATTATTATATAATATTTCTGGGATTGTTTTATCCATGAATGATACATATGATGCTGTATTATGATTTAGCTTCTAATATATGCTGCATAACTTTTTGGAAAACCATTGCAGTGGGAACACGTCTATGACACCTTAAAATGTTGTCTATGCAGCTCACTATGTTTGGGAACAAAGCTGAAGTTTGCAGTTTCATATTCTTTCCACTGAGGTAGAAAGCTATTTTTACTGTGCTCTTAGAAAAGGTGCGAATGTTTGTCAGTCCTTGGCACAGGCTACTGTTTGCAAAGAGCTATGCAATGTGTAAAGTGACCTGCTTTTCTCAAGGTCACACATACACTGAGAATGTGACCAACAGTATGGAAACATGGGATGATTTTACTCCCACTCTTTTATTAAAGAGAACAACAGATTTTGATTGATGGTTGAAAAGATATTTCGCATCCCATTGTTCCTGTACATTGATGTTTTCTTTCAAAGCCCATGAGTCAGAGGAAGAATTGGCATTTAGCATTTATCACAGAAGAAAACTAGACTCAGGATTCCTCAAGAATGAATAAGATATTTGAAGAAACCACCCATCAAACCAAATCCTCGATGTATAATTGAAAAGCAACGTGTCTTAAGACTTCAACATCGCTCTTTCGCCATCTGTGAGTGAGGGTGATTCTGATGTGCAAAATCAATAATTCAGCGTGTTGCACTTGTGAAATTCAACTGTGGTTTAATCTTGATTCTTGAAGAGCCTGGATACAAAGCTGAGGAGTTCAGGTGCAGTTAGTGTGCAAGGACTGATGGGTACACATCAACCTGACAGCATGTGTCACACCAATGACTCAGAGCGCCCAAAAATCTCTGATAAAGGCCAAAATAATCAGGCACTGAATGAACACAGAGTACACAATCAGATATCAGATTGTCCTTATCATGACAGCTGAGAACATACTGGACCTTCTCTGCAGTATACTGTTGAATTTATACAGACTGTCATTGTTTGATTGCTTGTATGGAGCTGATCAATGATGTCTTACCTGTGGAAAGTTTTGAAGACATTCAGGTGCACTAAATAATTATAACACAGTATTTCAACATAAAACCCTACATGTTACATGTGCTGGTATAGCATTTCACTATGCTACAATTAAGTACATTAAGTTAGCTTATTACATTTTTTTTCTTTCAATGCAAATGATACTTGTTAATGTTTTTTTGTGTCAGAATTAACATTGGTATGATTGGCAAATTTTTAAGGATGCACCGATATCAAAATTCTGCCTCATACTGGTAAGTGCTAACTATTTTTATGATAATATATTCTACAGTATTTTGTCAAATAAATGAGAAAAAAAAAACATTAGTTCAATTTATTACAGCATTATAATGTGCAGTATGGAAAATGGTCATTGATTTTAATATTTAGCTATTACAGTGTTTTTAAAGGCTAACTGTAGGTTAACAGTGAATATAATCTAAATATAAAAATAGGGAAAATCAAGCACAATTAAATATGTAACATTTGTCAATACTTGATATGAATTAATTTTGAGCATGTTAATTTCCTATATTTTTACATTCAATTAATTGATATGGTACCAGTAGTCCGTGCATCCCTGAAATTTTGTTCCAAATTGATTTTTGTGTAATTTCTAATAAAAAAATGGCAGTAGTATTTCATCAAATTATGGAGAAGAATAATAACCGGACAAATATGCAGACTCCAGAATACAGTTGCTATTGTTAACTAAAACTTAAACTATTAAAAACATTTTTGTTACTTGAAATAAAGCTAAAATAAAATAAAATATAAATATTAAATTCAAACTTAGCTAAAAAAAAAGAAAAAAGGCTGAAATAAGTTTAAGTAGAAGCACTAAATTTACTACTGTAAATAAATAAAAACCAAAATGGAAATATAAAAAACACAAATATTAATATTTATAAAGAACAAAAAATAATAGAAAAGACAAAAGCACATAACAAAATAATAAAATTAAACTAAAATTTAAAAGAAAACTGAAAATAAAAAATCTAATGCAAAATATTAATATAAAAAGCTAGTTTAAAAAAATAATATTGTGTGCATATATATATTAAATGTATTATATATTAAAATAAAACTGATAAAGACACAGTTTAGTCAAGCACACTTTTAACAGTGCAGATGAGGTGATTGAGGTGTCTCTTGCATCCTCCACAACCTACAGCAGCACTAGGAATCAGCCTGCAAGCTAGATAAAATCCCATGCAAACTGCGTTCAGAACCAATTTTGTAGGCGCCATTACCTGATTTGCATAATTCCTTTAGTTTATCTGGTGCTAAAACAATGCTGACAATGTGTGCAAATAAACAACATTATCAGCAAGCACAATTCATTCTTATTAAATTCTCCCCTCAAGAGTGTTGTTTGAGGCGCTTAGTAGCAACTGAATGAGATAAATTGAGCATGCTCATATATTTCACTATTAGTCTCTGATTTCAGATTTAGCTGTCCCTAAACATCACAAAAAGAACATAATGTTACTGGTCACTTTACATGTCGATCTCTTTCTATGTTAGTGGTTCAAGCCACAAAATGAGTTAGATTTGGCCTGTAGTGAACCGTTTGACTATGGGAGACTAATGACTGAACATTTGCTTTCGCTTCATGGATGCGTTTCTCAACAAAGACGCCAGCTGTTAGAAAATTGATTAAAATAATCTGGAAGGAAAATGATCCTGTGACATAATAATGTTCATTTCTGATTCACTCTGCGGTCTCGTTAAAGACTTATTTCTATCTGAGCACCGAAAACAAGCCCTCCGTGTGCATTCAGACACAAAACCTGTTTCACACAATTTAATTTTCTGTGATTATAACTGTATTGTGACACATCAGTGATCTCTCACAGCACCTCAATGATTGTCTAATTTAGTATGCTTCAGTTTTTATTTCCTTAGAACGACACCGAACACTTTAAAGTGTTCAGGCAGATGTTTTTTTCTTAGGGAACTTATCTTTGCCTCTCTATCAAGGACATGACCACAAAATGAATGAACTCTACACATCTTTGAGATTGAGATTGCTTAAATTGTGGGATACGACTGTAAGGTATTACACAATTATAATAATGTGATTTGAGAAATTAATAAGGAAGACTTCTAACTATGTACATATCAAACTGTCACATTATTTTCTAATTTTCAGTCTTTCACAGAGTTGCAATATTCCTTTACTTAATACTACTACCATTGAGGTGAGCCTGAACCAGTTTGTTCATTATATGAGAGTCGAAGAATCTACAGCACTGCTGCGTTCCACTTCTTAGTTTCCCATGTAGTGAATCAATAGCCTATATCACGAACACGGACACAGCACTAGAAAGTTCTTTCATCTACTAACAGTGAGACATTGATGACTCAATTTCTTGCAACAAGATTGTGAACTAGGGCTCTGACTGAGACACAACATTTATAAAGAGCAAACCTTGTCATCACAATGCCAGAAGGTTCTGAGCAGGATAGTGTGCAATTCAGTATCAGGTATAGGGTAGATTAGCAAAATGTATTAGGTAGCAAACAGGATGCAGCATTATATCCTCAACCTGAAAAGACAGATAAATAGAGGCCATCCAAGATGTAGATGAGTTTGTTTTGTCATTGGAAAAGATTTGGAGAAATTTAGCATTTACTATAAATCTCATTTACTTACAAATGGATCCTCTGCAGTGAATGGGTGCCGTCAGAATGAGAGTCTTAACAGCTGATAAAATCAAGTAATCAACACGACTCCAGTCCACCGATTAAGATCTTGGGAAGCGAAAAGCTGTGTTTTTGCTTTCTTAAGTAAAAAAAAAAAAAAAAGTAATCTTGCCTGAATCAGGAGAGAAATATGCACAGATCAAGCCCTGTTTAAAAGCTAAAACAGTTCTAAACAAATATGTTGGAGGACAACAGGGAATAGACATTATTACTGGAGGAAGTGTTATTATGAACTCATATTTTGGCCAGAAGCGATGGTTTAAAGTTAAAATGCCTTAATGATGGATTTGTTTGTTACTTCACAAGACATTGTTTGACCAACTAGAGTCATGTAGATTATTTATGGATTATTGTGATGTTTTTATCAGCTGTTTGGGCTCTCATTCTGACGGCACCCATTCACTGCAGAGGATCCGTTGGTGATGCTAAATTTCTCCAAATCTGTTCAGATGAAAAAACAAACTCATTTACATCTTGGATGACCTGAGGGTGAGTATATTTTCAGCAATTTTTCATTTTTGGGTGAACTACTCCTTTAAGCAAATATGTTGATCCTCACACAGCCAGTAGAAAACATTTCTTTTGTTGCCCTGCAAGCACTCCTATTTCTCATCTAGTTAATCATCTCACAATCTCATGATCACATAGCCACAAATACAAAACCCTCACAAAACAGCCCACAAGAGGTTTCTTTCCAGACTGCGTCCACATTTGCGTGTGTAAGTGTAAACGTACCACACAGGGATGCGTGATTTTGATTCGTGCTGATTCCCATCTGTGGGATGTGGTGCTCTTCTCTAAAGCACTTCGCTCATGAAAGTCCTCCTCTTCATGATACCTCCTCCTCCTCCTCCCATCTGCCTCCTGCTCTCCTGACAGCTGGATGTGACTTTGTGGAGGTCATTCTATCATGACAGACATGCTGATGTTGTCCTGTTTCTTTCACAGCCCATGTGGTGAACCACCAGCAGCTTCATATTCCTCCCCTACAGCTCTCTCTCTCACTCCTTTCCTCTCACCTCATGCAACTGTCAGACAGAGGACTAACACACTTGTTTTCTTGATAAAGCATGGTGCTTTACAGGGGGAAAAGGCAGTGATGGACGATGGGAGAAAGACACAGAGGAAAAATGGGCTGCCCTACCTTTGTGGATGCAAAAGTTCATGCATCGCTTTAATCACAACTAAGGTATTCAAAGAGCATTCGCTCTTCAAAAGAACATGTAGGTCCAACAAAGTAGGAAAAGAGTGTCATTTATCTTCACTGCAGGTGGGCTTCAGCAGCTTTTTAACCACCATGTCATGTTTGGGACCAGGTTACAGTATGGTTTTAATATATAACTTTGGATTTGGATTCCTAATTAGTCAGTTTTATAATAAAGTTTGTAGAATTTTTCAATAAACTTGATAAAAATTAGTAATGTTTTGTTGATACATCAAATGTTACGCATCAGCTTTTCAGTTTATTTTATTATTAGCTATATACTCTTATAGTATTTATTAATATTTTGAATGAGCTTTAATTTTTATATTTTTACTATGAATTTTAGTTTGTTTTAGTAATTATGTTAAGTGGTTTTGTTATTGTTATTCATTTTTAGCTTTATTTTTATTTGCGTTTTAGTCATTTCAGTACTTCAACTTCAACTTATTTTATTTTGGCTAGTTGCCAAAACAGCATTTCTATTTTTCATTGAATATTTTGAATTTAAACTTGTCATCTAAAAATATTGTATTTTATTTCAGCTTTATTTATTTTAACGAAAACAATTTTTTAATTGTTTTTAGTTAACAGTAACAACCCTGTTACTAATTAATGAAATACACAATATTATACAGGTAATTAATCTTTAATAATATTCACTTATATTACAAAATGCAATTTTTATTTAAACTTTAATGAAAATCACTATTTTGTAGAACATCATTGAACACTTTTTGCTGTTCTTGTTTCATTTACACAGCTTTAACCAGTAGATGTTCTCAGTATGCAGATTATTGAGTGCTTAGCAACTGATCATTTTGCGAATGACTCTGGAGCCGCAGGACAAAGACTTGCTTACAATGCTGATTGGTTGATACCACCACAAGCACACCTTCACTAGCGATCATCCGGAAATGTGACGTTTAAGGCAGCAAACAAGAAAAAATGTAAGTCACTTTAGAGTATATTTTTATATATTTTTAGTATAAATAAATTTGCACTTCACAGCTCATGTAGCACATGTTGCAGGTTCAGTATATTACGATGCATAATAATATCATGATTTGATCACTTTAAACAAAACTGCGAAGACAGAGTCAATCTGTGATTTCAGTTTGTCTGGCACTGTTTGCTTAAGTCCAGTACTGCTTATCAGGCAGGCAGCTTTGACTTCTTCTTTAACTGAACTAAACACAAAAATGCCAATACAAGGATCTGAAGTACTGAAAAAAGTGTCAAGATATATGATTGTATCTACTTAGCCCTCATGAGTGACCTTCAGAGCTCAACGAGAGAACGGCACAGACATCTGCCGGCACAGTAAATGAGCTGAAGTTTCCCACCACATGATATCATTAGGCCTCTTTAAATAAATGTGCTTATACGCTCTAGAATGGCAATTACAAATACCATTGTGAAACAGAATGTAATGCACCATGTGCTGCCATATGTATCAAATGATGCAGTGCATCATGAAGCGCTGTTTTGTGCCTAATATAGCGAGGATTATTTGATTGTCAGCTGCAGTGAAGAGATACACATTGACAGTCATTCTGAACGCTTTCCATGTAATCTGATAGTCAGCACTATTACATCCTTTAGTGCTCCAACTGTAAGGACAGGGGTTACAGTATCAAAGATCATAGGTTTTTCCACAGCGTCCCATATCCACCCAGCAGAACATCAGTCTCTACAGGGGAAAGACTATGATATGAAGGTAGAGAAACGTGTATGTAAATGAAATTAATTTTGGCAGGCATGAAAGCCTCAGGCTCCCACGACCGGCACCGAATCCCACAGCCACGTCTCTTCAAAGCGACCCTAAAAAGTTGATGAGAACTCTTTTTTTTCGCCCATCCACCAGCACGAGGGAAGCATTAAAAATACATCAGCTAAAAGACGAAAGAGATCTGGGCCTCGGTTCTCCCTTCGCGATCTCTTCCCCCACCAACCCCACCGAGAAGAGGAGCAGAAATCTCTTCATCTGCTTCGCTTTCTTGTCGCAATTAGGAACATTTCCTGTCCAATTCCATCCCACTGTTTGACTGGCTGCTGATTAAAACATCAGGAAGAGGGGTTCTCCCTTTTGCAGTGACATTAAATGATGTGCTGTGTTGCTGCAAACACCGTCGGCCTGTTTCCATCACTCTTGTGTGGTAAAATAACAATCATGAATGAAAGCAGCTCCACTAATGTGCCATGTCAAGTATGTGAGGTATTTTTCTGCCACACACCCTCGCATCAGAATAAATGAGGAGAGACAGAAACACAAGTAACAGTGTTTTATATACCGCTCAATCCCTACAGTCATTTAACTGGCTGAGGGCAAAGAAATTATAAAAATAGCTTATTTATTCTTATTATATTTATTCTAGAGCCATATGTGCTACATGGTGGTCTTCATCATATGTTATTGGCTTATGCATGTCTTTTATAGATGCTTGTGCATGCTTTAATTTTAGTATAACTTATCAAGGAGACACACACTAGGTTCAGAAAACGCATTTTTTTCCCCCTGAAATCAGCTAACTCTATCAAAAAGCAGTGACATTTAAATTTCAGAGCTGCAAATACGATGCATTGACCCACCTGCTCATTAAGACTGTTTGAAAATGCCACCTAGCCAGTGAGCTAATATAGATTATTCCCTCTCACTATTTGCATAGTCAGATATAGCACTGTATTAACTGAGGACTCCAGAGAGCAATGAGCTACTGTATGCTTCCATTTCAGAGGGTAATGGACCAGAACATTAGCATCACAAGCTCATTTACAGACTACAGACGGCCCAAGAAGAACGCCTCAGATGGACAGAAACATCATTAAGTCCTCAAAACACATAAACTGCATCCATTACCTCACCAATACACATGCATGGAAAATGTGCTGTGTTGTGTTCATTAATAATCATATATGGGTTAAAGATGCAGTGAACTGACACAGTAAATCATACCCCCTCACCCAAATATACATTTAGTTGAAAAAAAAACAAAAAAAAAGCAATTGTATGGAATTTAACGATTGTGGATCAAAAGGTGGATGCTGCACATTGGTGGTGGTTGAAGAGATTCCTCCTTCCATGTAAAGCGCTTTGAGTACCCAGAAAAGCGCTATATAAATGTAACAAATTATTATTTAATTATAATTACTGTATTTTCACTAGTATTTTAAGTGCATGTATAAATATAGTGTGCATGTAAATTATTATAGGCTATAAACATTATAGTATTAATTACTTTTTTATAGTGTAAGATAAATTATGTTCCATAAAACTGTGTAAACATCAATTGGAGCTGGAACATGAATTTAAATTGAACTGAAATAAAGCCCAAACCCAGAGAGGGACTTTGCTGCTTCATTTCAGAAGTCTCCCACACATCACTTCTACAGACAGTACAAAGTCTTTGACCTTTGGGAGCATCCCACTGTCCTTACACCTGCCAAATTCATCACACCTATCAGTGGAAGCTCTCGGTGAGATTGGCCATTTCTAGCAGAGATGAGAGATGAGGATGGCACGGCAACAAAAGCCTCCAAGCTGGATGAACAACCCCCAACCGCAGAGCTACAGCATGTCAGTCCAAATAGGAATCAGAGCCATGAGAAACACACTTTCAAACAGCTAGAGACACCAAAGAGCTAATGCCGCTTTGTTAAACTTGTGGCTTAATGTTTTGTGCAGGCTGTGTAGCACAGATATAGTGTGTAGCACAGATATATTTTCCACAATCTCGTCCATTATTCAGTTTGTGTGCGAGCTATCGCACAAACACCTCCGCTCTCCAGGGTTTTTGGTTCATTTCACAATGCCCTGGATACGGTCTGGGGCTAAATGTGGACTGCAGCTGATATCGGAGCTTCCAAGAAAAGCCTTTGAATAAATGCCTATTTACCCCACTTTCAAGATGACAGAGGATTAGCCCTGCTTCCTAAACCCTCTCTAGGAATGATAGGATGCACACATCCGCTGTATATTAGATACATGCTCTCAAACGATAACGCTGAAATCCTGTTTATTCATGTGTTTCCTAAAAGGAAGCCATGTACTTGCACTTTAGCCGAAGGGTTTGTTCATTAGATTCTGATATAATAATGTCATAATAATGACAGAGAAACAAGCTGAGAAAAACCAAGGCAGGTGCCTCTGAGGGGGTCGTGAAACCTCAAACCTCTAGATTAAACAAATATTGATTTTCATATTCAACACTGACTTCTGTTCACCGAGAGTTGGACGCTCTAAAATGCCACGCTCTTTCTCTACCACACGTCTCTTGAGACGCAACCTTCAATCCTACGTGCAAGTCGATCTAAGCTGTTTCGCTAACTTCCACTGACTTGGCCACTGAATTAGACCATATTCCCTTAAAAATGCATCCTCTGAACCGGTCAGCAAAACCGAATGCTTAAAATGACTGACATGCAGAGACTGAATGGCTAAACAATAGCTTCCTGCAGTCCCTTTTTTGACAGGTGTGATATCTCAGGACACTTATTTTGGTGTGTGATATTCCAGAAGGAAATCACAACACTTTTGACACATTGCACATTAAAATTCTTATATTATATGTATTATGAATATGCTATCCTTTTGAATTGAATTGAATTGAATTGAATATTCTGTGATATCTCCTGTGCTTTAAAATGCTCAGTTTAGTTTATGCACAATGACAGCTGAATGGTTTATTCAAAGTCACGGGGTCACATCATGCTTTTAAAGGTATTAAATCAGAGATGTCCTTCCAACAAGTTTGTGATTTTTCATTTTTTTAAAAGTGCCTCCCAAGTCTGTACTGATATTCATTTTTCATCATCTTCAATACAATTTTACATTAAGCTTACACTTACATTTAGTTCATTAGAAGTATATACTGTATATGTATACATATACAAATACGTATATATAAATACAAATGTGTATATATAAATACATTTTGTTTTATATATGCATTATATATATATATATATATATATATAATCAATTGTTATTTCAAAATATAAAATTAAAATAAAATTATTTAATTTTAATAATTAATTAATAATTAAGCATTCATTTGTTGTTTTAGTATTATAATAACTGTATTAGTATAATTAGCCTGTTTTAGTATTAAAATAAAATCACCTATATTAATATTATTCATATTAATAATAAAATACACACACAAATATATTATTATATTTTTATTTACTTATAATTTTATTTCTAAAAATATTAATATTTTCTATGATATCTGCAGTATAGGAAGTGTCTTTGCCTTTATTATTGTGGTTGTGTACCGACACAGACTGAATTCACATATTTTGTACTTACTTTTTAAGAAACTCCTTTTATTTACATGCAAGATTTGGTCTGTGCCAGCTATTTTACAGCTCTTTAACCATCTTAGATACTGCTTCCTGCACTGATTTTCATGCAAAGCTGATAGAAAACAAGATGTGCGCTGAATGTCATAATGGTGGCAAGCGGCTCTGATGTGGCATTTTATCTATGCAGAACCAAAGCCTAAAACCTTTAACACTATACTTTTGCTGCCTTGCAAGAACTGGTATTTCATTCAAGAAGTGCAAACTATTCACTTTTTGTATTATCTGCCTGGTACAGGCTTTAAGAGATGACAAATAATAACAACAGTCAGTTATTGTTAGGGATTTATCTTAATTAGGATTAAAGCGAGAGCATGCTTTATTCATACAGCCATGATTAAAGAACAATTACGGCCACTCGTTTTCACACATACTGTACTTTGTCCTTTACATCAGGCTGTTATTTTAGAATGACCTTACACACGTCTTAATTGAGCGTGCTATAATACTAAATGTCATGAGAATATGGCCTCAGTCAGCAATAACACCATAAATAGCTGAGAAGCAATAACTGCAGAGATGCATTTCAGTAAAAATGTCATTTTCTGTTCTTCACTGAAGCACCTTGCCATGTCCTTGTTTGCAAACCTGTCAATCACAGTTTTTCATTTTCCCCTCCTCATTTCACACCATAAAGAAAAACATATGACTGCCAGATGCCTGTAAAGAAAAACCACAGTCATGCGCGTCACTTCCTGCAGGGCATTTTGTGAATTTGCATTTCCCTTCTATGTAATTCTTGGAAAGGCATGTGGGGATGAACCAGTTATGCCTACAGGATACCAGCATATGAGGACAGATTCCATGATGTAGCGAGAGCAGAAAGACTGCTTCTCCTGCTGGGGCGCTGGCGCATCGGGCTCCTCGTGTGCCAGGAAGCATGGAGCGGCCCTGAAGCTCCACGTCATTGGCTTTGGCACCTCCATGGTTACCCTTACTTGTACATGGGTTAAAGAGATAATTCACCTACAAATGACAATTCTGTTATCATTTACTCACTCTCATGTCCTTCCAAACCCGTAGAAATTGCTTTCTTTCCTGGAAAACAAGTCATATGCTCAAGGAACACCCAAAAATGTACTTAAAATTTATTCACCCTCAGGCAATCCAAGATGTAGATGACTTTGTTTCTTTATGGTTACAGATTTGAAGAAATTTAGCATGACATCACTTTCTAACCAGTGGATCCTCTGCAGTGAATGGGTGCCGTCAGAATGAGAGTCCAAACAGCTGATAAAAACATCACAGTAATCATAATCTACATGACTTCAATCCATCAATTAATGTCTTGTGAAGTGAAAAGCTGTGTGTTTGTAAAAACAAAAACAAAAACAAAGACAAAAAATCGACCATTAAAGGGATAGTTCACCCAAAAATGAAAATTTGATGTTTAACTGCTTACCCCTAGGGCATCCAAGATGTAGGTGACTTTGTTTCTTCAGTAGAGCACAAACGAAGATTTTTAACTCAAACCGTTGCAGTCTGTCAGTCATATAATGGCAGTCAATGGGACCCACGGCTTTGAGAGTCAAAAAAAACCTACACAGACAAAACCAAATTAAACCCTGCGGCTCGTGACGATACATTGAGGTCTAAAGACACGAAATGATCGGTCTGTGCAAGAAACTGAACAGTATTTATATCATTTTTTACCTCTGATCCACCGCAATGTCCAACTGTCCTGAGCGCGTTCACAACAGCCGGCACGGCATAGTAGATGAATGCGCGGAAGTGATCTGTTGCACGTATACGTCACTGTTTAGATCGCTTCCGCGATGCCAGAGCACGTTGACGTGTCACGTGCCAGCTGTTGTGAACGTGCTCAGGACAGTTGGACAGCAAGTAAAAAATGATGAGTTGTGTGGATTTCTTGTGGATTGTCATTTTCTAGTCAACTGTTTGAACTCTAATTCTGACGGCACCCATTTTTTATCAGCTGTTTGGGCTCTCATTCTGACGGAACCCATTCACTGCGAGGATCTATTGGTGAGCGACTGACATAATGCTAAATTTCTCCAAAACTGTTTCGATGAAGAAACAATGGCTTGAGGGTAAGTTAATGTTCATCAAATTTTCATTTTTGGGTGACCTATTCCTTTATAAATAATGTATCCAGAAGAAGGATTTACTAGTGCATTATAACAGGGGTGGGGAACGTTGATCCTGGAGGGCCACTCTCCTGCAGAGTTTAGCTCCGACCCTGAAAAACCCTGGGAAAAAAATACCTAATTGCATCCTGAAGACCTTGATTAGCTGGTTCAGGTGTGTTTGATTAGGGTTGGAGCTAAACTCTGCAGGGACACCGGCCCTCCAGGATCAACGTTCCCCATCCCTGCATTATAAGAACAATTTTGGATTCCCCAAAGTTAAAAGTACCAATTTTTTTTCTTAGTGTGAAAATATCTCAACAATTGGAAGTACCTTTTTTCACTATAAAGTATATTTGGTACAATGAAAATGTTCTATGGATGTTAAAATTTCTTCATGGAACCATCAATGCCTTTTTTGTGTATGTATGGTCCGATTTTATTATACTTTATGGTGCTTTTGTTGCTCAAATCCCTATTCACTTTTATTAAATGAAAAAAAAATAGCCAGTACATTCTGTAACATTTCTCCTTTTGTTTTACAGAAAAAAAAGAAACATCATAGAAGTTTGAAACAACATAAGGGTGAGTAAATAATAATTTTCAATTCAGTTATTCCTTTAAGCGCCTGGCCATTTCAAAAGAGATAAATCAGGGCTTTTTCTTCCTTTTTCATTCCCTTTTTAGCATTCGCTGCTCAAATTTCTACAAGAACAAAGTGATGTCCTTTTCCGCCAGCAGCTGTGGTGTGGCTTACCTTGAGGTGATATCATTAAAAGCGTAAACAAAACATTAGAGAGAGAGTGAGATGGAGAGAGAACAAACAAAATCCTGTAACAAAGGCAGACTCGCATTCCTTTCATCCTGTTGGTTCGTTCACACCAGAGCATGCGGTCTATGACTCACAGCCCTATGAGCTCTGACTCTTATTGGACATTTGAAACACAAGTGACAGAAGACAGATAACAGACAGAGCCGTCAACCCAGTAGCATGAGAGACATCACCGCTGTAGACTCAAACTCATATACACTAAGATGTGTTTAAAGCACTGCTGAAACAAAATGACATTCAGAAGAGCTGAATAGTCCGTATGTGGTTCTTGCAATGTCTTAAGGGTTAACACTGTGTAACTCAACCTGAACTGTTTGTATAATGGAATGATATCAAATTGTGTGGCTTGTTGAAGATAAATTCTTCTATATCATTTATACCACAGTGCAATTTATTTTATATTGCATGCAAAACACAGGTCTTTCAGTGTAGATAGCTTCTTTGATTAGGAGAGATTTAATTTTTGCATTGTACATTGTAACTGCAGGATGTTTATTGTTACATCTAACTTCATCCACTAATATAGAATTCAACTGATGTAAGGTCAGACCATCATATAATCTGCTATGTCTTTGCATACACTGGCCATTTTACAGTGGCTTCAAACGTGTCTCTTCCAGTCATAATTTTCATTTTACTGACTTATCATTCATCTGATATGAATAATCTTCCTTTTTGATTTGCATTCATTAAGTTATAATGATTCATGATCATGTCCATTTCATTAAAGCATCTAAGTCACTAGATTATGATTGATAGATATTAATGCATGGTTATGTGATGTATTGAAATACGGGGTTGGAAAATTCTAGTGCTGTTAAACGATTAATCGCGATTAATCACATCCAAAATAAAAGTTTTTGTTTACATAATATATATTTGTGTACTGTGTATATTTATTATGTATATATAAATACACACTCATACAGTATATATTTTGAAAATATTTATGACATATTTACATGTATGTTTATATTTACATCATTTATATTATATATAAATGTATTTAATATACAAATATAACATATTTTTCTTAAATATATACATGCATGTGTTTGTATTTATATATACATAATAAATATACACAGTACACAAATATATATTATGTAAACAAAAACTTTTATTTTGGATGCGATTAATCGCGATTAATCGTTTAACAGCACTAGAAAATTCCACTACTGTTGCAAATATGGGATCACTTTAATGGAATATTGAGAAATTTCAACAAAACAAGCTGAATTTTCAACAGTCATTACTCCAGTCTTCAGTGTCACTTTACAGCTTAATAATTTATATTATTTATATCATTTATATTTATTATTTTATATATTACCATTCTAATATCACTAATACTGTAATAGATTTTGATTATACTGCCCCTAGTGGATAAAAAGTAGAATTTTCAGCAGTCATTACTCCAGTCTTCAGTGTCACTTTACAACCATATTATTTATTATTTATATATTTTTTTTCCCAACTATAGTTACCATTCTAAAATCACTTATAATGTAACAGATTTTAGTTATACTACCCCTAGTGGATAAAACGGGCAAAAAATCCCAATGATTCACAAGGATGTACAGACAATATGATTGAGAGTCTTTTGACTTGGATTGGTAGGCAACCTAAACCTCCAAAAACATCCTAGAAACCACCTAGAATTTCCTAACAATACCTATTCTCTCCAAAAATATATAAATATGAGATAGATGTAAAATATAAAATAGCACAGGAAACGTGTGAGGAACGGGAAAACATTCACCACAGAATTCTGTCACCTCTTGAAGCTTTTGGCACATTGGCTCACATTTTCAGCCCATATTCCTGTCAGGTGTATGTTGTTCAGCTTACACACTCACTCACACACACACAAACACACACACAACGAATGTATCAGTATGTTCACCTTAGTTACCAAAGGAACTTACAGCTGAAGCAGAGACAGACACTTTTATATGTCTCTGGTTAACAGCATTTCCAAAGATCTTCTACACACCAGCACACTGTCAAAAACCACAGAAAAGGTTTTCACCATGATATGAGAGCATTAGTTTTAAAATAGATGTTGTTTAATGTGCAAGCTCGGATTGCACATTCAAGGAGAAGAGATCAGATCTATCATTTACACTGGCAACCCTCAGGATTTACTTGTCTTTTATTCTCAAAATTGGTCTTTTCATTACATCTACAACAACATATCTCATAATGATGACATGTGGGTTTGCATATGATTAAAGTGTGAAAAGCAAGTAATGCAGTTCTGAAGATATACCAAAGATGCATGTTTTTTTGTTTTTTTCCCTGATGGATCGTCATGCCTGTTGCCATGGAGCAGTGTTGAGAAAAAAACACAACTAGAGTGCATGGTCAAAAGATCAGCCTGTCTTAGACAAAAAAAGAAAGGAAGAGGCACATAATTATCATTCCCTCTGAGACAGAGCAATTATGTTGATTAGGCAAAAATATGGTATTTAAAGGAGGCCACATGGGTTTTGACTCCACTCGCATTAAGAATAATCAAGGATAATCATATCGCTGTTATCTGAACTTCGTTTTAGCACACATAGGAATGGGTTATGGTGGTCAACTAGTTGACAAGTCATAAAACAAATGACTAACAGCCTAATTATCCTTTAACCTACTAGTTGATATAGAAAATATGTTGTTTTGCACATCCTAACAAGCTGCAGTTCTGCGTGCACACATGCACACACACATATATTAAAGGTCTATTTTAGGTCTGTTGTTATTTCTTGCGTTGAATCTCCGCGCAGGAGACTGAGCGGCTTGTGTATTGCGCGGTACAGCAAATCATTTGCTCCATAAACTTCCCCTGTGCACCGGCACCATATCTATCATTCAGCGCTGACTGGTGTCACAGCTGCAAGAGAATCCCTGCTCACCAGAGATAAAGCACAGAGGGCACAGGACAAATATATCTTCTTTAGAGAAAGCCCCATGCACCTGCCACCAAGAGGTGTAAAGTATTAAACAATACAGCCAAACCCAGAAAAAAACTAAGCAGATTATAGAAGAATGGACTGTTGAACAAAGCATACAGTATGAACCTGCTGTACATTCCAGCATTGAAATGGAACAAAGGTTTAAAGGGTAGACTAAATTTGTGAAATAACATCAATCTCTTCCTCATACAAAGTTATTTGCAGACTGATCAGAACACTTTATAATATATAATATATATCTCTACTTACAATATATAGTGCATGAATCACAGACTATTTTATGGTATTTGATTGTAATTTTGAAGCTTAAAGGAATGGTTCACCCAAAAATGAAAATTTGCAGAAAATTTACTCACTCTCAGGTTCACTCTTAAAAATAAGGTGCTTCAAAAGGTTCTTCAAGCGATGCCTTAGAAGAACCATTTTTGGTTCCACAAAGAACCATTCAGTCAAAGAACCATCTCTTCCTTACCTTTTTATAATCTGAAGAACCTTCTTTCACCACAAAGAAGCTTTTGTGAAACAGAAAGGTTCTTTAGATGTTAAAGGTTCTTTATGGAACCATTTAGACAAAAAAGTTCTTCTATGGCATCATGAAGCACCTTTATTTTTAAGAGTGTAATAGAAGATGGAGATGAGTTTATTTCTTTATCTGAACAGATTTGTATAAATTTAGCAGTACATCTCTTGCTCTGCAGTGAATGGGTGCCATCAGAATGAATGCAGCTGAGAAAGCAATATTATGGACTCATTTTAGCCTGGAAGTAATGTTTTGAAGCTAAAAATCTTGATGGATTTGTTTTGTTTTTTTTTACAAACACGCAGCTTTTTGCTTCACAGGATGTTAATCAGTGGACTGGAGTGGTGTGGATTACTTGTGGATTATTGAGATGTGTTTATCAGCTGTTTGGACTCTCATTCTGACGGCACCCATTCACTGCAGAGGATCCATTGGTGAGCAAGTGATGTAATGCTAAATTTCTCCAAATCTGTTTCGATAAACAAACAAACTCCTCTTCATCTTCTCTTATTCACCTAAGGCTGAATACATTTTCAGGTTTAGAACATTATGAGGGTGAGTAAATAATGACAGAATTGTTATTTTTGGGTGAACTCCTCTTGTAACTCTCTTGCACTGTATATATGATCTATTGTTTCACGCTGGGGAAAAGCCGAAACCCTTACCCAGCACAATGAGACGACAGAGGGAAAACATAACTATGAAACAACTGGATTAAGGAGAAGTCAAAGAATGTTCAATTGTAAGTGCATTACTGTTCACACGTTTGCTCAGGGACGAGTCTAAATTACTTTGTGGTAATCGACAACGTTCCACGGACGCAATCAATACAGCTTCAGTTATATTTGACCCAGAGCATTCCTTTAAATGTGCTACAAATCCAGAGACTGAATATCTCTGCCCTTGACAGACTGTTTTAGCTATTATTATCTATTATTATCAGCTTAAAATCTACCAAAGTTTGTTGTTGTTGTTTTTGGAAATACTGACCTTGCTAGCACTTTTGGATGATGTTTGTGTTACACAATACGCTACTTTTATAAAACGGTAGCAACAGCAATATGATAAATAATACCTGAATGCCTGTTTATGCTTAAAAAGCAACATAGCAAAGTAGTGTATTAATACAGAATATGTGTTGATAGGTATATGTTTATCAGCATTCTACGAAGGCTTTGATCTTGGCTCAACCAATCAGAGTTTTGTGTTATGGTGTGCATTTTTGTGTTTTTGCAGATGATGGGATACAGTTAGCGTACAGTTGGATTATATTTAAGCATCTACAAAATTAAAATATAAGTCAGTTCATCCCTGGCTATAAATCTGCTCTGCTCTTTGAATACTACATAAGACAGTGTGAAAGTTTATGGAAATATATCACAGATGGTATAAGCAGCAGACAGCAGGTCCTGCAGGACTGTAACAGAATTCTGACCTGAACCAAACAAAACACCCACACTGGACACGCTTCTAATAAATTTCAGTTTAAAAGCAAAAGACAGGGCTGGAAAAGCAGGGGTGTTAGAGTGAGAGCATGTAGTGTGTTGTAAATAACACTTGTGCGTGTAGTGTTGGCAGCATAGTGCACTCTGTGAACAGTATGAATCAAGGTGGCAGAGGCTGAAGATGTCAGCACGCTTCTGTTCTTTCAATTAGTTTCAAATGCTCATAAAACAGACCTTACAGCACTCTAACTGTATCTGTTTCTGCCTGCATATTCAGTGTCCTGTGATAAATGGTAATGTTCACTCTTACCAATCAACGGCTTATGTTGACAGTTACGAGATATATTTTGCATCTTGTTAACATGAACATGTTCTCAGGACTAAGGTAACATAACACTGAAAGGCAGCTCTTATCTGCGGATGCGCTTATAAGAGTCTTAATGGATAAAGATCAATGCAACTTAAACTTGAACAATCTCAGGTTTTCTCAAGCGCCTGCCGATTGTGCTAAAACTTCAGTTTAGACAGTCTTGACACTTTAACACACTGATACTGGTTTGAAGAAAAATATAGTCTAATAGCAGAAGTAACATATTTAGCCATAATAACAGAAATGAAAGAATATACAAATAATTGAGGAGAGTAAGTTTTATCTGAATGATCTGAAAAACTCAGAACTCCGGTTATAATAGGCTACTTCTTTTCTATAACTGTGGTTTAGTATGTTGGTTTCAAACACTAAGTATAAAGTTGTTGTAAATAAGGATATTTTAATGCATTGCACAAACTAAGTGAAATTTTAAACTGTTTGTTGGCCAAATTTTTTTTTTCATTTTTGTGACATAATTGTTATACTGTTTACATTTTGCTGCCACATATGTTGTGGACGATGCCATAGCTAATCAAAAAAAAAAAAAAAAAAAAAAAAAAAAAAGGTATTCTTCTCAAATCTGTGTCAATAAACAGCAGGTTCGGATCGTGGCAACTACTGTAAGTGTGACAACATGCCCCGCTTCTAACGTGCGTTCAACGATCTTTTTTTTCCCTGTGCAATAATGGAAATGTTCAACAGCTTTGTGTATCCAACACTTTAAAAAATGCGTAAATTCTGATGCTTCCCAAATCAAACCTAAGAAATATTTAGCCTACTGGAGTAAGAAGTATGACAACTAGTCCCAGTCCTCTCTATTTCTGTAAAGAGCATCACTGTTTCTGTAAGGAATCTCCTGCACTGAGTCAACTCTAAACAACATTACCATCATCATTATTATAGTGTGTGTCTGAGCTCACCTTGCGCTAGATCTGATATGATCTACTGGAATCCGGCAGTCCAGATCTGTGTCTGTGATCATCAGCTGGAGTTAGAGAGAGATCGCACCTGTATCCGGCAAACTTCTCTTATCTCTCACGGCTCGGCTCGGAGCTCAAGCGGTGACACAGTTTCCACAGAACACTTTGGCGAAAATATTGTAGAACCAACCCAGACAATGTGCTATCATAATATCTGGTCCTCGCCGTCCATAAACCGTGAGATGGTAAGCGATGATCGGAGAACGCAGAGAGGAGCGCGCGGCGACGCCATCAAACTGCGCGTAAAGCGAGAGCGCACAGATATAAGAGCGCGGGCACACACGTCAGTAATCCAGAGCTACTACTAGCAGAGATATGGATTACACTGCACACACACACACGCACACATACGCGTGCTCGCGCGGGTATCATTCTCACAGCTCGTTTGCAATATTGGGCGTCCCTCTTGAGAAGAGACTGTAACGGGTTACTTTTGTGGTGTGTGGTGTTGTAAATCTGTTACTGCGTGACGGAACCATGGTACATTGATGGCAGCATATGGTGTACCAGATGTATCGCATGATACTTGGTATTTTACCTGGATATTTACAGTATATGGTTCTTCAAGGAATACAGCTGCGTAAAACCATAGTAGTGCAATTTTAGTCCCAATGACAAGTCACAGTATTTACACTTCATTAAATTACTAATTAAAAATGTTCCAGAGTTATGTCTAAAAATACTGGAAATACTTGTTCTGGCATGTTTTATTTTGCTGCATTTTTGCAATGTTTGTTATGTTTAAAAAAATAGAAAGGGATTCCTCTCCTCACTTCAAGAATGTTTCTTCTATAACAAGATTTTTTTTTCACAGTTTCAACGAGTCAGTGACTGCATTTATTGTTACATTTAATGCAATAAATTCTTTATGTAAGTGATTTGTATTCTTTATAGGTGAAATTCTCATTTCATTTGTCAGTAGATATTCATGTGTTTGCTGAAAGCATTTGGATGTTGAAGCTTGACCTCCAATGTTAGGCAAATTAATACAATTTAAGACTGACTGTCTTTGATTTGATTGTCTCCTGTTATTTAAATGGCAACTGATCATTAAACTCCCATTTTACCTTGTGTACTTTTCTGAACTCACGCTGCTTTGAAAGAAAGCCAACTGAAAACTATTCTATTCTATTCCCATTGTTATTTATATACTGTAGCTATTATAATCTTGTATACACACACACAAACACACAGGTATTTCCCTCTTTAATTCAGACTCTAAATCAGAAGTGTGACTGCCTCTAAATGAAGCATATTATACAGGCTTAAATGTGTTTCTGTCTTCACAGTTTATTAACTCCATATTGAGACAGCACTGTTTAATCACACAAAATCTGTTCGTGAAATTGTCACATTTTTTTTTGCTGAACACAAAAGACGGCATTGAATCTTAGAAATGAATGTCCTATTATAGTGTCTCAGCAGATATGACAGCTGCTTTTGTAGCGCATCCAAACACTTCCATCCCATCACAATGCACATGCAAAGAAGACAGAGGAAGCCAATTCATCCGAGCGCCTGGTAATCGGTGATGCCGCTGTTCATTTGTCTCAAGTGTCATGTGTAGGACCACATTCTGGCACAAGCAGATGCTTTTCATTTTGTTACATTTCACGTTGAACTGTGCACATTTACTCTCTCCGACTCTTTTTCAATGTTGAACTGCACAAGACTAGACAAAATGTGTTTTATGAGGGTGTGTATTATTTTAAAAGTCATCCGTTGTCAGTCATACATGCTGAGTGATACAAGAAGACTTAAATGTTGCAAAACAAGGCTTATATATTGGTTTGCAGGTTGTGTAGCTTGTCTCTCAACCTGATTTAATGTTTGTTTTTTAAAAATACTTTTTAGCTAGTCAAGCTGGAATCAGATAGCTGACCACCTAAAACATCTGTTTGGACAGACTGGGAGACCAGACAGAGCAGCTTAAACCAACTAAGACCAGCAAATCAAATTAGTGTAAACTGCTTTTTTATATATAGAGAGATATCTGTATAAAAATAGAGAGATAAAGAATAGTTAGGAGATGATTTGTATGTTGTCATGGAACTTGAACGTCCCCAAAACATGGATGTGATTCCATTTCCATTGGTGACAATATTTGATCTGATGCAGCTTTAGCAGAGACTTTTCTGAAATGTAGCATTACATCACTTGTTCACCAATGGATCCTCAGTGAATGGGTGCCATCAGAATGAGAGTCCAAACAGCTGATAAAAACATCACAATAATCCACAAGTAATCCATACGACTCCAGTCAGTTAAACAAAGTCTTGTGAAGTGACAAACAAATCCGTCATTGAGGCATTTGAACTTTAAACCATTCCTTTTGACCAAAATATTAGTCCATAATCCATAATAACACTTCCTCCAGCGAAAAAGTCTATTTCACATTGTCATTTCACTTAAAAATCCACTGACATATATGTTTAGAACTGTTTTTGCTTGTTAACGGTGCTTGTAAAAAAAAAAGTTGAGCAAACTTAAAATTTTCTCAACTTATTTTTTAGGAAATTTTTGAGTTTTCTCAACTTTTTGTTGTTTAAACTTAAAACAACAAGTTGAGAAAACTCAAAAATCTGCTGAAGCTGGTTGCCTTAAAATTTTAAATTTGCTCAACTTTTTTTTTTTTTACAGTGTGCCTATTTCTCTCCTGATTCAGATAAGATGACTTTTTACTGGACCCAGACGTTAACTGATGGACTGGAGTCGTGTGGATTACTTAGATTATTGTGATGTATTTATCAGCTCATTCTGACGGCACCCATTCCCTGCAAAGGATCCATTGCTGAGCAAGTGATGTAATGCTAAATTTCTCTACATATGTTCTGATGAAGAAATAAACTCATCTACATACTTGTTGGCCTGAGGGTGAGAAATATATTTAATATACAGTTCGGCTTTAAAGTGTTACGCTTCTTTACAAGCGTATGTGTGCACATGCATGTTGGTTTGCACCCTGAAATGTCCTTGGCATTTACTCTCTCTCTCTCTCTCCTGGTGTCTCTGAATCAGCAGGGATGAGGCCGTGGGTCTCTCATGTGACTGTGCCACAGGACAGAGCCGGAGGTGGAAGCCAGGCTGTCTGGACAGTGGCTGAAATCTGATGACAGCCGCTGAGAGCAGGTGCTGCCAAATGCTGGCCCGCCACCGAGACGAGGTCAAACAGCACTCGTTACGCGCTGCTTGTATCCCGCCTTACGTTCCTCAGATCTGACGAGACAAGGATCCAGGCACAGCTCATTAGACTGTAGGAGAGAGAGAGAGTGAGTTCCCAACCGCTCTCGTTTAGCCTCTAAAAACAATGAGCCAGTGTGCTTAATGGACTCTGTGTAATAGCTGCAGGGCTGAAGCACACTACTGTTGAATGCACACATCTATTTTCATTTTTAGCAGTTTTAACAAATGAATTCCTTTGATAGTGCTGACATCTCAGTGCCTGTGTGGTGCATCTGCTTGTTTTTTGGCTGAAGCTGTTTAGATTAGATTAGTTTAGATTGTTTGTTTTTTGAGAATCTTTTTAAAATATATTTTTCATAAAGACTGAATCATGCAAAAGTCTTTATGTAATAGATCAAGTGTAAGTTAAACACCATGCAAACACCTCTCAAATTTTCTAAACTTTTTCTAAAAAAAGTAAAAAAGAAGCTTATAATTTTTCAACCATATTTAGTTTGATTTGTAATTCAGAAAATATATAATTCAGTAGTTGTTATAAAGTCTTATATTAATTTTCAGTCCAAATGCATGATTGTCCTTCATGACCCTAACTAGGAGTTTGAATCCTGACCTAACTTCAAGTAAAGTTGGTTTATTTGTCATTTGCACAGCTTATTCTGGGTATTCTGGGTATTGAAATGCTTATAATTTAATTAACGTATTTTAATCAATTGTATTTGAGTTCTATTTGAATTTTTTTAGCAGTTTTAGCAAATTAACTCTCTTGATGGCACTAACAGCATGATGCTTGTTTGGTGCAGCTGCCTGTTTATTGGCTTACAGCTGTAATAGATTAGTTTAGATTGTTATTTATTTATTTATTTGTTTATTGAGATTTTTTCTTTCTTATAAAGACTTTTTCTCATATGTCAGTCCTTATGTAATAAAAAACATGATTGAAAATTGCTCATGCAAGCACCTCTCAAATTGTCTTCAAAATATGTAAAGTTTATAATTTTTTAACCATTTTTAGTCTTTTGAAAAAATTGTTAAATAACTGAAGGTGAAATGATGTGTTTGTCAAACTGAACTAAAATAAGATGTCATTAAATAAATTTTGTTCAAGGCTTATTTCAAGTGAAAATTCACTGAGGCTGATATTGGATTGGAGTGTACAGTGGATGGTGATGACATTGCATATCAATTACCGACCAACACTTCCATCCGTCTGTAAGTCTGAAATATGAGAGGTTTATGTTAGCAGTTCTTGACACCTCTGGCCCAAAAGTGAATGTCTGTCATAGTGTGGTCATTGAGAGCTGTGATAAATCTAATGCATTAATCTCT
Organism: Tor tambroides; assembly: GCA_021397915.2. NCBI lineage: Eukaryota > Metazoa > Chordata > Actinopteri > Cypriniformes > Cyprinidae > Tor > Tor tambroides. The sequence continues at coordinate 33,164 of JAFVLL020019186.1, forward strand.
ATCAGCTGTTTGGGTTTACAGCTCTTAGCAACACACATGGAGAATGTCCCACTCCAACAGACACCTGATACAGGAATGAGACATGTCAATCACCTGTCTGCATATAAACTACCTGAGCTCTGAGATATGATGCTGTGCTGAGTGAGTAAGTGTCTGTGTTTGTACTGAAGGAGTTTGATATGTAATTCAAGCTTCAGGCCCTCATCAAAGTGCGAGATGCATTTAAATAAAAAAAATAAAAAATAAATAAAGCGATTCATTAAGCTCTGTTTCCTCACACTGGGTGATAAACATGTAGAGAGGAGAGAAATTAACAAGATTTCAACTCACGCTGTGAGTTTCAGGACTCTTGCAGTAATGCAAATGCAAGTCTTATGATTCCAGTTACACCCATTAGTGTGAAATATTAATTTTCAGTTGAAAGGCATGTATTGTCTATTAAGTCCTTCACTGACCCTAACAAGCGGTTTCAAGCACTTCAAGTGGTTTCAAATCCCATCCTAACATAAACTCTGTCATTTGCACAGCTATACTGGACATTTAAATACTTATAATTTTATTTAATTTTAATCACTTTTAAGTTGACAGCCAGTGATCACTGTTCATTTTTGTTATGGAAAAGGGTAACTTTGACATTTCGATAAAAACTACTTATTTTGTTGTCCAAGTAAACAAAATAATAATTATAATAATATAATTAGTAATAGTGGTAGTGGTAGTAGACAACTACTACCCTCTTGAAACACCCATTTTTTAGGAATCCAAAAGTAAAGTTTACCCTACAGAGTATTTCAATGTAAATCAGTGCTTTTTTTTTTCCAGTTATTCAGTTATATTTTGTATTATTACTTTAACAATTATTATTAACACTAGCTTGTATTACATTGCAATGACCACAAAGCTTTGTGGCTATCTAGTAATTTCATACAAAAACAAAAAATTGCACTGATGAAATTTATACATAAGAAGACAAGAACAATAGCGTCAACAAGGCCAATGCTGACTTTAGGTGCACTTTGAGCTGCACACATTAGATTGTCAGATATTAATGAAGGTACTGTATTGGATTTCTGTAGTGCTGCTCAATAAGTACCGGTGTCTTCTGCCATCTAGTGGAGAGATACAGCAATGCCAGATTACATCTAAGTAATATAATGGTATATTTGAAAATAAAAGTTTCAATATTTAATGAAATTTTGCTAAAAGTAAGTATCTCGTTTTAAGTTTAGGATTTTTATTTTTTTACTGGATGACAAGATGTTTTTTGCACTGTAATGACTGTATTCAGCAAAGGTGCAGGTTTGATTTTGGCATTGGTGGGGGACATATCGGCAGACCACAGACATTTAATTGTTTGATCAAAATTATTGCTAGGGACAATTTGTTGCTGGCTATTGGTTATTGGCTGGCTAAATTCTACACCCTTAAAAATCATAACAAGCGATGCCTGGCTTTGGAAACTATCCAAAGTTCTGTTAATCCTAAAAGAGTGAAAACTGCATTTCTGTTATATCAATCCTGTATGTGTCCTCATAAGGTAAAGAAAAAAAAGGGGTTACTTAGGCTACATTTTAAATAAAACCATAATTTTCTTAAGGGATTTGTCTTTCTTTTTCTTTCTTTTTCTTTCTTTCTTTCTTTCTTTCTTTCTTTCTTTCTTTCTTTCTTTCTTTCTTTTCTTTTGTTTTGTTTTTATAACTGGTGAGAGTGGGGATGGTTGCAACACTTTTTGTATTTCCTTTAGTTTTTCAGAGACTGTTTGCATTAGAAAGACAGAATTTTAATACAATAAAGCAACATCAGTCGGCTACTCACCCACATTGCTGTAACACGTGCACATATGATTATATACACACAATTTATACTTGAATAGACAAAGTCAAATGTTGCAACTGACCCCACAAGAGGGGACGGTTGCAACAGTCCACAGGGGCAGTTGCAACATTCATTAAAATGTAATTAAAACCATTCTTAAATATCATTTTGCAGTTTCTTTATTTTATATTATTTACTCATAGACATGGTCTTTAATAAGTTAAATTGGCTGTATAAAAACAAAGAACAGTAAATGGAAAAAAAAATTCAAGTAACGTGTAACAACCTTCACTCAAAAAAATGATTTTCCAACACTGTTCAGTTTATTTAAAAAAATCATTTTCGTTTAGCACAATTATGTTAGGTTTCCCCTTTATACAATTGCATTGTGCTAAACTGACTTGAAACAGTTGCGTTTTGACTCAACTCAATATTTTCATTTTGAAGGAGCATAAATTATTTTACTTTTGTAACTAGGAAGTGGATTTCCCCTTCCCATCATGCTTTGCACGGCTGGATAAGGAGAGTAAATCTTGAAATACAATGTTATTTCAGGCATTTTTATTAAGATGATAACATTGTGAGACTTGTTAATGTTTAATGCTCTTTTATGTTTGTATTTAAAAGAGTTTCTGGTATGTTAGTGTTTTTGGGGGTTACCATTGTGGTAAAGTGTAGAGCATGTGCTTGGGTTGAGGACCTGCTGACATGAAGTAAAGTTGTTTTAATACTAAAGAAACAACTATGGGCATGCCACAGATGTAACAATACCATGTTATGCTATGCCTAACAAGTTGGATAATGCCTAAAATTAAATAAATCCAGCGATAATTTTTTTGTGTAGAAGGATGTCTGCCTGATTATCTAGTTAAACGTTTTAGTTTGAGTTCAACAAGCGTAAAAAATCACTTCATCAATGTATCAATTTCATTTAAACTATATTTGATCATATTGAGTTGGCCCAACTCAATTACATTTCATCGCATGAAATAGTTTTTTATGAGTTGGGGCTACACATATTTATTGGATGGTAATCCTGCCCTTAATTAAATTGAGTTCATTCAATTAATTATTTTTTAGTAGGAATGACTAAATTTTTTTTTTGTAGTCTTCACTGAAGGAATTTAAGTTTATACAACAAGATTACAACAAATAATTTCAAACAAATTAGATTTTGTTGGAAAAATGTAATTAAATTTCGTGGAAAAGTTTACTCTAATTTTTTTAAGTTCGTTCAACAACTTTTTTTTTGAGTGTTGTCTTGGTTAATTATTACAATACATTTGAACTACAAAATATTAATTTAATCAGAATCAAGACACTAAAACTTAATATTAGCCTACTTCTGTTAACATCTGTGAAAGGTTACTGAACTAAGGCCAGTTGCATGAACTTAGTCACTGTCTTAAGAACTAGTTTGACCAACTAGCAGTTAACCAAGTGTATCAATGTTGTGGTAAGGGACAGCATGTTAGGACGGTTGCAACAACATGTTGCAACTGTCCCCACCCTTGACAGCCGTGATAAAACTTGGTATAATAGCTTGACACAATATCTTTGACACATGCTAGCTATGCCTATTAGAAGCTAAGAAAACACAGATATAAATCGTGTTTTTACAATGCTTCACGCAAACAACTTAGTATGACAAAAAAAAAAAAAAAAAAAAAATCTGATGATTAAAAAAATACTTTTTTACAATGAAAAATTATTTTTTGTAAAAGGAATGGTCACATGTGCCTGATTTCATCCTGAAAGGGGGGGGGGGGGGGGGCTGTTTTAGCATGTGCATCACTGTATCTCATTCCTGATTGAAGAAATAAGCCATGTTGCAACTGTCTCCCGTTGCAACCGTCCCCACTCTCCCATACTGACTTAGCCTAATGGTTTGATGTTTTGTACTATTTAATATGATAATCATCATCATCATCAGAATTAAAAAAAATAAAAAAATAAAATAAAAAATAAGACTCGCGAACCCGCACCGAAGTCCCGATCCAAATCAAATGATTCGGGATCCGCGCTCCGTACTCCTGATCTGAATAATGATTCGCGAGCCATAATATCAGATAGGGACTTCGGAGCGCAGTTCGCGAATCATTCACTCAGTTGAATCAGTTTGTCTGTTCCAACGCTTTTCGCGTCTTCAGCCATGTTTACACGACACTGTCAGTACTACTACTGGCTTAGCTCGCTAGTTTTATGACATTAACTGAAATAAGCGAAAAAGCAGGATGTTTACAAATAAAATATCCATAATTCCATTCCAAAGGTAACATCCAATGGAATCGAATCGAACATATTCAGGTGAGGTTCAGGCTAACCTGTTTACTGTGCTGCTAACAAGTAAAACACTCCATTAATATAACACTGCACCTCAAAAATGCATGTTAGATGTAAACATTGTGCATTATGATCGAGTTTGTAGCTTAATTCACTATATTTTATATAGTTTGACCATTGCAAATTAGTTGGCAACAGTTAAATAGGAAATCAGTTGAAAACATCCAGTCATCTCAGGGCTGTAAAATGAGACTTTTATTTATTTACCTTTTGACGTGTTTGGCTGTTATCGCTCATTTAGCCTACTAATAGGGAAAAAATAGCATGTTTGTATTCAGAGGCCCAAACAGAGCCAAAAATAAATAAATAAAAATAAAATGAAATGTTGCAGCAGCTCATATGACTAAAAAGTAGGATGCTGTTACAAAACTTGTAACGTACAGTACATCAACTAAATGCACATAAATATCAATTGTCACTCTATATTTCCCAATAATGTTTTAGTAAGTTGATTTTCAAATGCTTAAAATGCTTTTATGATCAAATTTAGAGGCCTTAGAAATGTCCGTATCAAATATGATACAATAGGTTTTATTGGGTTAATAGCTGCTACTCAGCTCCATTTTATGCTTCTAACAGTAGCAGTGGAATATATTTAGTAATAAAACATTGGCTATTTTGCATTTTATTGTTCGAATAAAAATGCACTTAACTTTTCTAATCACTGGGGGGAACTAGAGAGCTTTGCATAACACTCAGTTCGGGCATGTCTGATTGGTAACAAGCAAAAAATCCTGATACAGAACAGCAGTTTGGCATTCCACTGGATTCAGTCATTACAATTAAACATAATTTTCAGATCTGTTGAAGTGAGTCAAATATTTCCACCCTTCATGAAACAGAACTCAACCAATAATCCTGACTCAAATCCCATCCAGTAATCAGTACTTTTAAAAAATGCAGCGTGGCAGCCAAGCTCAGACATCCTTTGGAGAATGTTGGCCATTCCAGTCCATTTAATGTACCAAGAAATATTATTCTTCAGATGTTTTAGGAACAAATAGCGATGTTTCAAGTTGTCTAATGAGATCGTTGATAGGTTGTTCTTAATGTTTCAGACAGGAAGTACATGCTTCCACTTGCTGCTGTCCTGAATGAAGGTCACACTTGTTACCTAAGTTCTTCCACGATCAGAGTCTGGGCCGCTGGAGGATGAAGTTATGAGCCGATATATCTGGAAGCAGTGGTGCAGACCTCAGAATGGACCCGTGGAACAGTTAAAGGTGAAGTGAAAGTGTATTTTTACAGTTCTTTTATGGTTCTCTTGAGTGCATCGTTTGACCTCCGCCTTTTCCATTTCAGAAATTCTCATATACTGATTTTGTGTCTCTGAATCTTTGCTGCATTGTTTCTGGGAGCATTTCAGACATTTCTAATGACCCAAAGAGGACTTTCTATAAAACCAGACTATAAAACAACAAACCAATGAAAGAGGGGCAAAAGCTTGCAGTTCGTCACCCCTGGCTTTTCGTCCAGTTGTGCAAAGGGTTCATTTTACAATTCATAAAGTGTTACTCTGTGGTTGGAGAAAGACACAGACATTTATGAGGGTTCTTTATAGTGCTTACATCTATTGTTGCTCACGCTAGCTTACCCATGTTGGCGTGGACGTTTTGATGTGGCCTCAACACCTCTGTTTGCCTGCGACTCTAATTGCATTAGTGGTTTGGGGAAGCGAATTCTCTGGGGTTGATGTTTGGGTCAACAGCTCTTTGGTTGGAGGTGAAGGCCTTGAATGCTTCAGCAGGATGCTGCTCAGTTTGCTTGGTAAAACCATCAAACTTGATTACCGGTGAGTGCTAATACTGTTATTCTCCTAATTCAATAGCCATCATTTTCAGAGACCATTTTACTGGGATTTCCTTGCGTGGAGATGATTGACAATTTAGCATTAGGGATTTGTGTGTGTGTGTGTTTGTGTGCGTGTCTTCTCTCTGGTAATGTAAACAGGATGGATTGCATATGTGTTATATTAATGGTAAGCTTATGGAGCATCTCACAGGAACTAAAAACCTCACTGTCTGAACATTAACAGCGCAAATCTGCGTCTATGTTTTTGAGTGATGGAGTGTGAGTGGTAACATCAGAACACTGTCCACAAAATACTCTTTACAGTCAGGATCAAATCCCAAGGATGAGATGATCTGCATGTATGGATTCCAGGATCATTTTTGTTAAATGGCAGATTTCTGGTTGCATTACTGTTTTATGATAAACTAATGAGCGTGTGCATTCCTGCACTAGAATGAGCCCATGTTAAATATGAATTATGTCATGTATGCATGACACCAAATGAAAGGCATAAATGACAAATTTCCCAAAGCACTCCTTTTGCCCCATATGACATGTAAAAATGCGATGAAATTGCAGTAATATTTTTTTTTGTGCGATTTATATTATTTATTGTATACAATTGCATCTTTGTCAGTTCATAATTTACTGTAAGAAATATAAAATATATTGATATACAGTGGGGAAAATAATTATTTGATCCCCACAGATTTTCTATGGGATTAAGGTCTGGATACTGGCTAGGCCACTCCATGACCTTAATGTGCTTCTTGAGCCACTCCTTTGTTGCCTTGGCGGTATTTTGGGTCATTGTCATGCTGGAAGACCCATCCACAACCCATCTGCAGTGTTCTGGCAGAAGGAAGGAGGTTTTCATATAATATTTTACGGTACATGGCCCGTCCATTGGCCTCTCAATGCATTGAAACAGCAGAGAAACAGCCCCAAAGCATGATGTTTCCACCTCCGTGCTTGACTGTAGGGATGTGTTCTTGGGGTGATAGTCAGCATTTCTCTTCCTCCAAACACAACAAGTCGAGTTGATGCCAAAGAACTCAATTTTGGTCTCATCTGACCACAGCACATTGTCCCAAGCCTTCTCTGAATCATTTAGATGTTCATTGGCAGGGCCTGTACATTGCTTTCTTGAACAGGGGGACCTTGTGGGCGCTGCAGGATTTCAGTCCACTTTGGCTGGTTGGTAGGGGATCAAATACTTATTTGACTTACTAAAATGTAAATCTTTTTTTAACATTTGTACACTGCTTTTTTCTGGATTTTTTGTTTGATATTCTGTCTCTATCAGTTAAAATAAACCTACCAAAAAAATGATAAAGACTACTACTTCTTTTTTTTTAAGTGGGCAAACTTACAAAATAAGCAGGGGATCAAATAATTATTTTCCCCACTGTAACTGATAGATGCAATTGCAGTGTAATTTTAATATAATAGTAATGTATATTTTTTATATAGTTGCATCTGTCCATTCAGCCCGGTCTCATGAAAATGCATACAAATAGCACGCCAAAATAAAAACGAAAACTCGTGGTATTGATACGCAAAAATTGACTTTGGCGTACATATGACATGCGTGTGTTTGGCATGCATATAATACACAGTTTTCACCTACATATGATAGGAAATTGGTTGGCGTGCATATGATACGCATCTACCCCACAACCCTAATCCTACCCATTGCATAGCATATACACGCCAAAGTCCATTTTTGCATATCAATACCACAAATTTTCATTTTTATTTGGCGTACTATTTATACGCACTTTCATGAGATCGGGTAGGTCCATTCGCAATTTAATTTTATTTCGCAGATGCAAGTAATATAAATTGCAACATTTCATTGCAATTTTACAATAAATAGATATAATCTAACAGATGCAACTGTATTTTTAAACAATAACGTATTAACATTAATATATATATATATTAATTATATGAATATATCATATTAAGTAATGTGTAAATTTTATTCAGTTGTATCTGTCAGTTTACAATTTATTAAAATTTTATTTGCAAGCAGTATAAAAAGCAACATTTTACTGCAGTTGTACATATTCAGAAAATGTTAAATTGAAATAAATAAATAAAGAGGCTACAAACTGATAGAAGCAATATGTTTATATATAGTGTCTTTTTTTACACAATTGCATTTTTTGTGACACACTTCGACCTAAATTATGGATTTCACAGAATGAAGTGACAAACAAAAATAACTTTCTGCATTCTCTTTGTTTTTTGGACAGTAAAAAGTAAAGAGCAAGAGTAACAGTCAGCTCTGCACCTGTTCAGTTCTGCTTGTCCCTTTACTGCTGAATGAGTTCGACACCTTCAGTGCTCTTTGATTTCTCCTGCCTGTGCTGTCAGCAGTCTCATTAGAGCACCGTATATATGGCACACTCTCCATCCTCCACAACAATAGAGCTCTTTCTGTGAGGGATTTTGTGTTTTTATAGCAGTAAATGTGCTGGCCTTCTATTCCACCATACAGAGGGTTTTCTTCCCCTGTTTAAATCATCACTGGCCCTGCTCTGAGGATAAGACCATCATTATTTTGAACGAGTCAAATAATTATCCCAGTAAGGTGGTAAAGCGTCTCAATGCTGTCCTTACACGCTTGATCTATGTGCTCGGGCCTCACTGTTCTACGAGCCCTAGCTGGAGTCAACGGCCCTCTGAAGCCACATAAAAGCAATAGGATTTGGACCTCGGTGTCGCAGCAGGCAGGCAAAGTATGATTTTGATTTTTCCCAATGAGCCCCAAGTCAATTATAAAGCGCAGCCTCTAGTGTTAATGGCCTTGATAAGCTTGGATTTTGGACTCTCACCCTTTTAAAAGAGTCCATTTGGTCCTGCTTAGTTGACCCAGGCTTTGAGGTTCCCTTTAGGCCTTGAACGAATTATAATATTGAACTCAGATCTCTCCTTGTTGTCTAACAATCCCACACCAGATGAATGCATAATACCTGCTAAAAATGTTTAGTTCCCAGAACATTCTGGGAACATTAGTTATTGGTTATAAATTAAAACGTAAATATAAACATTAGAGAATGCCCTGTGTCTTTAGGTTGTCACCAAAAAAAAAAAAACCCCCAGCAACAATCCCGCTAGAAGTATGGTTGAATTTATGCTTTTGAATTTTCATGTGAAGTTTCCTGTTTTCTGTTTACTGAATATCGAGGCTAAACTGTCTGTTATTCATTAACAGAATTCACATAGTTTTCCATTTCTGGATTGGGTTTAACCCAATATGTTTATTTGTTTAGACCAAAGCAACATTCATCACAATTCAGGTTTCTTGTGCCCAGTTGTGGTGGCACGTTGAACGTGATGGAACTTTAAGGCAGACAAACACGTGAGCATTCTTAAATCAATAACCTTAAAATCAAGCAAGCAGTATAAACAGTAAGAGACATGGTCCACAGTACCCATAATTCTCTCTTTCTGGACCAAAGAGAGTTTTAAGTCAACGTAGAATAATTAGACAAGATAAACAGCTCAAACGGCATGAAAATACAAGAACGTCCAATGACAAATTCACTCTTAACATCCATCTTTCTCTTGATGATTGGGAGTTGTTCTTTTGGAGCTCATTTTTTAACACTTGTTTCACTGAGAAATTTTTCCTTGTGTTGCATGTCTTTCTAATGACCCAGCGGTAAATCTTTCTCTGGTTTCTGTGTTTGAATTGGCTCTTTGGGGGTCATATGTAAGCTAAAGATTAATGGCGTTCAATAAAGTGGATGAAAGGAAAAATGTCTGCGTTTCCTCGCCCTCTCTTTGGGGGCTTTAAAGTCACGAGTGTCTTAAATGTTTTTCTATGTTTCCATGATTCAGCCATAGACGTTATAGAAAGCAGTCTTTAGTGTGAACTATAAAAAGGGAGTTTAGGTTAATGATAAGCATAGAAACATAAGAGTAATATTTCAGAAAAAGGAGGACGTGCCCACCAGTGAGAAAACAAATCCTGGTTGCTTACTGAAGAGTAGCTATAGTTTAAACACATCAAATGTCTATATATCCATCTTAAAATATTGTAATGTTGATATCATTTAAAGTATCTTATATTTATATTATATATATCATATTAAGCAGTTTTATTTATTTTAAACTATATTATATTTCTTAAAACAATGTTACTTTGTTGTAGGTGTAATGTTTTTGTGTACTTTTTAATAAATTTGATACTTTAAAAAAAAAAAAATGTTAAAAATTATCGCATTTGTTTCATTAAAGCTTATTAAAAGATTTATTAAAGTTTATCGAAGTTTGTTTTTAATATAAAATTAATAGAAAATAAAATGGCTCTTAGTAATAAAAAAAGTTCCAGGTCATGCTTTATTGTACCCTGTTTGTAAAAAAGAATTTAGAGTGATTTATAGCTGGAATACACTAAATGACTACACTAAATGAAAGGTACAGATTCTGCCCCAGTTTGCAGTCTTGATGAGTCAACGCTAGACTTTAATTTCATCCAGTCTGAGGTTATAAAATCTCAGTTATATATCTGTTCAAAACCTCAGTTATATATCTGTTCAAAACCTTTTTGAACAGATCTTAGAACTTTTCGTTTGTCGTACGTCTTGGAGCAGTCCAAGCCATGGCTCTCAGAACATTCCCAGCTTACAAATTGTAATTACAAGTTCTGCGAGCATGTGAACACTGGCGTTGAAAGTGTTGCCATAGAAAAGCATAATTTCGAGTCCGAGTAGAATGTCTCCTGTTGTCATCTCCAAATTATGGTAATTACGACATGCGACAATTACGAGTCTGCGTCACGTTTGTGATGGGAAATTCCACGATTTACCTGGGTCTTTTATCATCTTGTCAAAGTAAGTTTTAATTCTAAAAAGGAAAGGGGGAAAGGGAAGTGGTGCGTGGCCAAGTATGGTGACCCATACTCGGAATTTGTGCTCTGCATTTAACCCATCCAAGTGCATGCACACAGCAGTGAACACACACTCGGAGCAGTGGGCAGCCAATGCTGCGGCACCCGGGGAGCATTTGGGGGTTCGGGGCCTTGCTCAAGTGTCTCTCCTCAGTCGTGGTATTGAGGATGGAGAGAGTGCTGGTTATTCACTCCCCCCACCTACAATCCCTGCCAGACCTGAGACTCTAACCCACGACCTTCGGGTTACAAGTCCGACTCTCTGTCCATTAGGCCACGACTGCCCCCAAAAATAATAAAAATAACATGTAATAAAAATAACCATGTATTGGCTATTCATTTCTATTTTAATATTTGAAATGAATGAGCAGCCATGAGCACATGAGGTGAAAACACCTGTGATTCAACACACTGCCTGTTCTGGCTAACTTCACTCACACTAGACTGCACATGTGTGTCTCCAGGGCTGACTACAGCCTGCCATCTGTGCGCAACCAGAAGCATGAGCTCTCCAGAGATCGGAGCCAGACGGTGGAAACCGCAGCAGCAGCACCAGCACCAGCAGCAGGATCGAATGTGTCCAGTGAGTCTGAATAAACCGATGCTTGTCATTATTGAAACTACAAGATCTAGTCCCGCTATAGTAAAGACGCACTAGGTATAAAAGCTAATGCAGTCTCCACTTGCTGTCCAAATGTATCATTTGCAAGCAAATTTATATATGGGGCACCAAAAATTACTTTATTTGGACACTAAAGTCACTTAGCCACTTTAAAAATAGATTTTCATTGTATTGCAAAACATGAAACTAAGTGGCATCTGCAAACAAACGTTTCTAGAGCTTCTCTCAGAACTACCATTTTAAATTATTTTTTCAACCAGTTGTTCTGGGGGTAATTTTACATAGATGCATGAAGTCAGTTCACACAGGTGTCCTATGAATGTCCACTGGTGTAGTTCATTATATTAACACATGATAATGTACCACAAAGTTTGACAACCAAAAAGTGTTCAAGAATTTTTGTCTTTGTTTTAAACAATATTCCTTTTATTGTTTCTTATTTTGAAATTTAAAGGGGTCATATAATGCCATTTTTGTACAAGTTAATATGATTCTTTAGGGTCTAAATGAAAAGTTTGTAATATACTTTAATTAAAAATTCTCGTTAGTATTGTAAGAAAACACTCATTTTACCTGGTCAAAAACAGCTCTCTGTTCAGCACGCCATTTCAGTGTGCATGTGCCTTTTAAATGATCGTGAGCTCTGCTCACCCTCCCTCTGCTCTGTGGGGCGTGACACAACGCACGTGGAGTGTTGCCTTGACAACAGTTGAGGGTATCTTTTGGCGGAAGAATGGCAGCGGGAGTTTCTGAGGACACTGTGCAACCATATCAATTTGAACCAGAGTCCAAAAAAAAAAATTTGAGTCGGACACGGAACAAGATGATGGCCCCGAAGAAGTTCGAAAATTAAGGCTCGAACCGGACGTTTCTGAATGGTTGGTTAACCTAATGTCACTTTGATCTATCTTTGTATGTACTGGCACATAATATTACTTATTAATCAGTAACAGACACCGTTATAAACCATCTACAAAAGTAAGCTTAATGTACTGTTACCACGTTAACTTTACCACAGTGTACACAGTTTATAATAACACAATAACCATAACGCGTTGTTCATTACAAACGTGGGATTATTAATTATATTGAGAACGTCGTACATAGAAAACATATGTCGTGAATGTACACTTGATTTCACATAATGAACACTTGATTTCACGTGAATGAAAGTTAGTGTAAACTTCAGCCACATTCATGGTGAAATATGCAAGCGATTAGCAAAGATTAATATAAAGGTTAATAAACGTTACACTCACTTCTTCTGTAGGTGCAGCAGGAACACGAATAGTTGGTACCGATCCTATTTTCAGAGCAGCTTGGCAAACCCAGCTTTAAACTGACCTCGTTTATAAAGCAGTCTGGTGAGAAATGATTCGCGAAATACGAAAGAATTGAGGTTGATCTGGGGGACTATTCCCTTCTAAAAACAAAACTCAGCCACCGCGCTCTTCAGCGGTTCTGATTTAGGAACATCAAAACGATTGCTGTGTTCGTTATTACACCCAAGAACAGAACACCACGATCGCTAGAGACGCCATTCTGCTCCAGTGTATCAACAATGGTGGACTATGATGACAGCTCACCAGGGCGTGGTCTGGTGTTGAAACGCCTCGTCAATCAACAATCGTGGAGGGGCCTCCTGATCTTGTGACGTCACAAGACGAACAGCTCGATTTGAGACAGGGGAAAACATATTAGGAGATTAAAAAAAAAAACACTGGATGGATTTTTATCATTATAGGATGGTTGTGTATAGGCACTGCCAACACACATTTCAGTACAATCAACTTGTAAAAGTGGATATAGCATTATATGACCCCTTTAACAAAATTTTTTTTTTATAATGTTTTGATTGAAAGGTCTGCTTGTACCAGCTGATATCGTTAACTAAAACTAAAACCGTAGAAAATATTTTCATTACTTGGCATAAAATAAACATGAACTGAAATGAAATAAAATGCGTAAGAAAAGACTAATTTTATTTCAGCTATTTGCCAAGGCAGTATTTCTCAGTTTTGTTCAGTTTAAGTCGAAGTACAAAAGTAACAAAAACTATATAAACTAAAAGTAAAACATAATGATAACTATATATACAAAAATGGAATAGTAGTACAATAATATAAAATAGCACAAAACATAAATTTAATTCATAATATTAACAAAAAACTATAACGGATTATCAGTAATACTAAAATAACACTGCTTGTAAGTTGTACTATATTTGTATTATAATTAGCTAAATAATTGGTATTGGAAATATTTTGATTTTTTTTTGTGATGAAAAGGGACTTGTACAATGCATAATGGAGCAATGCAAATAATACAATTTATCAATTTCATTGTGGCTTAAGTGTTAATAGGGTGTCACTGTAAAATAATAAATATAAGATATAACTGGTGTTATATGACAATACTGGTCAGCTGCAGTGGTATCTCAGATCAGCAGACCTCTTACGTAATAGTCTAAAATGTAGAATACATTGACTTGCCGCATTCATCTCTCGGGAGCACAGATCCTCTGCCCGTGGATTTGTTCTGTGTGTCACACTGTGCTGTGAATTAGCCTCTGGTCTGCTGGGGCTCTTGTGTGGGCTGTCACTGTGCTCCTCTCTGAAGCACTGAGCATGCTGGTCAATACAGCGGGCAGGTAATGACTTTCCCAGCTGGACCCTGAGGTGTGAGGGGAGAGGAGGGGCTGGACAGGAGCTGACGGCACTGAAACCACAGAGTGAGTTATTGTTGATTTGTTGACTTCATAGACATGTTACCATGGAAATGTAAGCTTGGACGCAATGATCTTTGCCATCCAATTCGAATGTAACCAAACTCAAGCTAACTATAAATCACAATTTATGTTTCTCCAAATGAATATTAGAGGGAATATTGTTCAGTTCAGTGGCCAAGCAGAATGTAAAGCATTAAAACCAGAAAATAAAATGCTCTCTGCAAGCCATCCTGATGCATTGCACCAATGCACACACTTCCATTTGAAACTCTATCGCTCCATTAATGGTTGGACATTTCTAAAAAATCCTGGAAAAAAGGCCACCTGGTTTCTTTCCTGCTTTTAAATGGGTATCAGTGATATTATGGCTGTGCAAGTAGTGACTTGAAATGGAGCAAAAGTGATATGGATGAATACGGATTACAAAACTGGCCAGGAATTTTGTCATGCCTGAGAATCAGCATGAATTAGCAGCAAAAAATGTATTTTAAATTTTAGTTCAAGTTAAATGCATTACATTATGGGATCTCGTATTCTGTGCAGTGTGCTTTGTTGTAGACTAAAAAATGTGGCTCTTTCCAGCTCATTTCATCCTGTGGTGTAATACTAGACTTTCAGATCAGTCGCTCAGCCCTCACTTGAGAGAAAATTAATCAAGCCAAAACCTCATAGCATATCCTGTAAAATGTATAGTAAAGATGAATAATGAAGTCATTCAGAAATATTTTAAGCATATCAAAAGATCAGCATCATAATTGCTCATTTCCCCATATAATTTTGCTTAGAAAGTCCTCCAAAGATGCTAAAAAAACAAAACAAAACATCAGTGATTCTCAAGGTGGCTGTGGCCAGTAGAGGACAGTCACGTTTAGGGTAAAGTTCAGTGGGACATCATCCTCGCCGCCTACAGGCATGTTTAAGGGGTGGATTCGATAGTGTTGTTTATTTGCACACATTGTCATTGTTGTTTTTGCACCCTCGAGGAATTATGCAAATCAAGCTGTGGCACAAAATAGAGTTGGTCAAAACTTGCCCAGGGCAATTCTTCAGCTGGCAGGCCGGTTTTGAGGGCCACCGTGGGTTATGGATGATGCAGCAGATCAGTGCTGGGCAGTAACTGAATAAAAGTGTGTTAAAGTATATACACACACCAAGGTTATTTTAGTTAACTAAAATAAAATAAACTTAACTGAAATGAAATATATAAAAATTAAACATTTTATTTCAGCGAGTTGCCATGGCGACATTTATCATGTTAATTTTATTTTAGCTTGATGTGATAATAACTAAAACGGAAATAAAAATGTATAAAAACTATATAGACATTTAAAAAAAAATAATAATAAAAATGATAAAAACAGTCAACAAAATTACAATTAAAATGAGAACAAAATATAAAGATAAAACTATTTAAAATATTAATACAAATTATAATAGTATCAAAATTATACTAAAAAAACCGGTTATACAAGAAGTTCAAAAGCTTGGGGTTAGCATGATTTTCTTTCTTTTATAAAAAAAAAAAAAAAAAAAAAAACCTTGCGTTTAGAAAGGATGCATTAAATTCATTCATTTATAATGTCAATATGATACATTTTATTTCAAATGGATGCTGTTCTTTGGAATTTTTCTTTTAATTAAAATTCAAAAAAATCATGTGACACTGAAAACAGGTGTTATGATGCTGAAAATTCAGCTTGCCAGCACAGGAATAAATGACACATTAAATAGAAAATGATTATTTTAAATTTTAGTAATATCCCACAATATTATTACTTTTAGTGTACTTTAATTAAAGGGGAATCGGATGCCCATTTTCCACAAGTTGATATGATTCTTTAGGGTCTTAATGAAAAGTCTATAACATACTTTGGTTAAAATTTCTCAATGGTAATGTAAAAAACACCCTTTTTACCATGCCAAAAACAGCTCTTTTCATGAATGTTACTTTAAATGCTAATGAGCTCTGTTGACCCTCTCTTCCGTGGAGTGATGAGCAGACTGTAAACTTTAGCCGCATATCGCTGCAAAACTTGCTAACTAGCACATTATTAGGAAACGTGATTTGCAGAGATTCATAAAAACCCTTATATTCACTTCTTCTGTAGATGAAGCTGGATCACGAATGATTCACGCAAACATAGATGCATTTAGGTAGATCGGGGATCGGCGCATTCCCTTCAAAAACGAACGTAACGTTAATCCTCTGTGTCTTCAGCGGCTCAGATGTCGGTAGTAATTGACGACTGCAATGTTCATTATTGCATTCAACAACAAAACACCTCAATCGCTTAATCGAAGACATTCTTGTCTTCCCCTGCAATGGAGTCGACACAATGGCGGACAGCTCACATCTCACTCAGGGCGGGTCTAAGTTAAGACTTATCAATCAACTATCGTGGGAGCGGCCTGTGCAGAACTATGTCATTCTGACAGGAATCTCAGAACAGCCTGATTTGAGAAAGGGGATTTTAAAATAGGGATTTTACAGAAACCACTGGGTGGATTTTTATCGTTATAGGGTGGTTGTGTACACACACACTTGAACATTTATGTTCAGACAACATGTAAAGTGAATTTTGCATCTGATGACCCCTTTAAATAAATACAAATAAATATATAAACATACTTATTTTCCTTTGCCATATTCATGCAGTCTGTCTAATAGAAGCTTTTGTAAACAAATGGTAACACTTTAGAATAGGGAATGCTTATTCACTATTAACTACAACTTTTCCCTCAATAAATTCCTAATTTGCTGCTTATTAATAGTTAGTAAGGTAGTTGTTAAGTTTAGGTATTGGGTAGGATTAGGGATGTAGAATAAGGCATTAATATGTGCTTAATTAGTACTAATAAATGGCTAATATTCTAGTAATATGCATGCTAATAAGCAGCTAGTTAAGAGACCTTAAAATAAAGTGTTACCAAACAAATTTGAATATAATCATTGAGATTATTTTGATTAATTTGATTCAAAATCAAAATGACAACCCTATTAACAACACCTTACACGACAAGTGTGAATAAATGAAAAGGTTCTAAAAGAAGAAATGCATGCAACCATTCAGCAAATTTGCTGTCTGTCTTCTCACGTCTTCCCTGTTGGTTTGGATTAGTACCATATGACACTTCCTCAGTCGACCTCCAGCCCTCTGATTCCCCCGTCACCCTTATGCATTGCAAGAAGGATTCACACCCTCAGAACTGGAAGCGGTCAATCAACACGTTGTTTGAGAGCCTCTAATATCTCTCCAGACCCCGAGGTGTGCTGTTACCCACCTCCTTCATGTCAGTATACTGTAATCGGGTGAGGGCTGATATAGCTAGAGGTCTCTAGCGACCAGCCTTACGAATGCCATTCTGTGTCAGAGTGTTCCAGACCGTGGGCTGTTCTGTTTTTGGTGGACTGTTATATGTAGTCGTATAATAATGTTCTGGCTTTAAAAACATGTAACTGAGTGCTTGGGTTTGTTTGCATTTGCTGTGCTCAGCCGCTCTCACCAATTGCAATGGGAGATATGACAAAGTCATGGAATTTCAGGGCCATGGAAAAAACGTGCTTGCCTTCAGCTCCCAAACACATTCCAGGAAATGCTGAGGTTAAGAACACAGTCCTCTGTGGCCTTTGAACAATCATCACGACTGCGTATCCGCTAAGTGTCTGGGACTTTAGCTTTGGATCTCAACAGCTCAGTGGCAGCCTACATGCAGGTGTCCATCCAGTAACCTTGTGTGAGCGGGAAATACAGACTCATTCAGAATTCTGGCATGGTCTCATCAACACGGCCTTTGTTCTTTGACTTCACAAATTAGTCTAGATTATTTTGCCAATACTTTTTGAAGGCAGCCAGCAACACTTACAGGAACGGAGGCTATTTCCTTTCAATTGATTTGACACTCAGTTTATCCATGCATTGCAACAGTGAACACTTCCAGATATCCGAACCATTAAAGTAACTTCTTGGATTTTCTTAACAAGATGAATTAGAAAATAAATGCTAAGAGGTCTGTACTTCTACTACTGTGGAGGCCCACCAAACCTGCCTTTTTTCCCCTTCAGCTTAAAGTATGACTTTCATCCACAGCTAGCTCAAAAAATGAATTTTCCTTCTCCTGTGTAGACGTGGGCCCTTTCAGACCGATTATTTCTCATCGTGCCTAATATTGAAAAGATTAATCATAGCTGAGAGAGGCACAAAGAGGATTAAAATTCCTGTTTCTCTTGCACTAGGCCTCACAGAGTTCTTGTTAAAAGGCTAAAATGGCATAAAAAGCATCATGACTTAAAGGGGTCATATCATGAGAAATCAAATTTTCCTTGGTCTTTTGCAGTAAGAGATCAAATGTACTGTAAAAAAATATTGTGTAACTGAAAACTTCCTCTCCAGTCCAAAAAGACTTTTATTGAAACTAAGCTGCAAAAATGCTCATTTGGCACTTTCTAAATCAGATGAATGATTTAATGGTAAAGTGTGTAACTTTTGATTTAACCCTGTAATGCCTGACATATTAAAGAATAGTCAGAAAGAAGGGTCAGTCAAACTTTTAAAAAGTTTGCATGTGTGTTTTTTGTTCGGTGTCATATTTGTTACATCAGACTTTTATGGTTCATTTAGTGGATATAAGAAGAATATGGATCTCATACTCGAGGAGGAAAAAACACCTCAATTTTATTCAGAGGCCCAAACTGAGCAAAAATATGCGATTTGAAGAAGTTGCTGTTATTTATATGTCCAAAAAGTAAGATGAAATTCTGATAGCTTATAAGATATTTATAACATTTTAGCAGACTACTTAAAATGCAAATAAATGTTGTCACTCTATGTATCTGAATAGTATATCTTAGTAAGATGATATTTACATGCTTAGTTTTATGACCAAAGCAATATTTTATTATGGGGGGCAAATTATATAATGCAATGATGTTTAAGATATGAATTAAATGTTCCTCAAAAGCTGATATAGCATATTTGACACATTTTAACACAATTTTTCTGCTTTATAAGGTTAAAGTGCAAAAATGTGTATGGTGAAAAACTAAATTATGGAGAGGAAAAAACAAAACAGAATAGACCACAGAAAGAGAAAAGGTATTATTTTATGAAATAGTGACTGGATATATGCACTGAACTGCAACTCTGTTTATGCTTGATATTGCACATTTACAGGTGCTAATTTTCTCATAGATCAATAAGCCTCATGGTCTGTATGCAGCCTGTGTTCTATATGAGGTGCATACTGGGCTGTGGAGGTAATGAGTTTGCACAGATATTAAATACTGGGCCATGGTTATCATGATCTCAGCAGTATGTCTGCTTCAGTGCTGTTCTAAATCTCCTTGTAATCGTACTACAATATCAGCCCTGCAGATTTTAAAGACCAGCAGAATTTGTACTGTATTACCCGAGATGACCTGAGAGTTGTTGTTCTGTGGTCATGCACAAAAGCATGCTTAGAGTAGAATGCACTGAATGTATTAATGTATGGAGTTTACTATGGTCAGTAAAACCATGGCCTGTTATATGTTAGAGGTCTCTAAAATATAAATTAATTCTTTACTTAATTTGGTGGTGGTGGCCTTGTAAATCTCTCATTATGCTATTATCACCAAATCTTGAATTTAGTCTTTTTGTCAAATTGTTTTCTTTCAGTTAGTATAGATTTTCTATTTCAATTTTGAGCTGACTGATTGTAGACTCATTGATCTGAGCTTTTTCACCACAGTTTTTGGTTGAAAAACGCATTATTTGTAGGTAATTTTGGCAATATTCACTCAACTGAGGTTCATGACAGCTGAGATCAGCGAGGCCTAAATTCAGTCAGTTCTAAAAAGAAATCTGTGCTACAGTGTTAATTTTGGCAGGCATTTTTGATTTAGTCTTAGTCTTTATCTTGAGACGAAAATGCTTAATAGTCTTAGTCACATTTTAGTCATTTGAGTCTTTCATAGTTTTAGTCTAGTTTTAGTCGACGAAAAGTTATTGCATTTTCGTCAACTTTTAGTCATTACTTTTAGTCAAACTGCAGTTACCAACATTTATTTTGGTAGCTATTTTATATGTAGTATTCAAACAAAAATAGTCATCAATTCTTCTCTCTTTAGACCAAATCAATTAAGCTTATGAGAAATTTGAATCAAGGATTGAATTTGGAAAAACTGGAATAAATTTTCATTCTTTGGTAGAGATACAAATTAAACTCATTTTTCAGATACAGTAGGTTTACTTAACAAGTATACATTTAACATATTTTGTTCGTTAACATTGACACATAATTAGGAATGCTGTCCATTTAAGATGGAAGTTGTGCATGTAATACTGACACACTCAGTTTTCACCCACCTGTTTACGCTCACTTAAGCCATAACCGACTGTATTTACGTGAGATACTCTGACTCTACACGATAGACGTGTGGACTGCTGTGTGTGTATTTGAGCGCTGAGAACTGAGAACTGATCGCGCGCTGAACTGAAGAAGTGGAGCGTGCGTGCGTGAGAGAGAGCACTTCTATCAGCGTGATTCCGCCTATCCCGCCTTCACTAACTTTAAGTTAATCGACAACGAATTGTGACTCCCAGGAAAAACGGGACATCTGGTCACCCAGACCCTAACCCTTCGGGGGCTGAGGCCATTGTTTCAGATGGCTAGTTCGCGTTTTGGTAGCCTACCCGTCCACTGCGGCTGCCATACTGAGACTAGATATGCAAACGCCCCTTATCCAATGACAGAGACGCACATTTTGGAAGACAAGACAGATAACTTAGCCTACAGGATGTATTTAGAATGTCCGGTAGTCCTCAAATAACATTTTAGTCCCGTCTCGTCTTGTTAACGAAGACGCGGTATAAATTTCGTCATAGTTTTTATCATCAGATATTAGTTTTAGCTCGTCAACGTCTCGTCTTAGTCACAGAAAAAATGTTCGTTGACGAATATTTTTCGTTGTCGTCTTCGTTGACGAAATTAACACTGCTGTGCTAATTAAAAGAAAACAAGAACAAAAAACTAGCAAGTTTAGTTTTATGACAAGAAATACAAGATGTTTATAGTATAAGCACATACATTTTTGTAGGCAGGTCATTTTCGACTAGGAACACCACAAGTGGGAAAAAAATCCTCAAAATGCACAAAAGTTATACATTTTTGGGGGATGCACTGGTCTGTAGAGACATGAGAATACGTAAATCATGACTGAAATTGTCTGTTGGTGCTCCATTTTTAACATATAACCCATTGTATCATTATTTGCTTGAAAAGCCCTTCTGACCATCAAGAGGTCAACATGTCAAGGTGAGCCATTCATTTTATGTCTCTTGAGCTCCAAACACTTTCTGATCAATTCCTGCTGTTGATTAACCTCAGGACAGTGTCGTCACTGACACAAAAGTGTCATTAAAAGCTCTGAATGTCTCATAACACAAAAACATAGTGACGTGTACACATCACTAGTCTTGTGGAGATGGTGCTTTCACAGATATCTTATCTGCTGGTTACTTCAGAAAAAAGATAAATCCAGCTCAAAGGCTCTATCCCTTGACAGGAAACCAATAAAGCCATAAGTCAATGATTACTGCAGACCTGGCTCTCCTTGAGGCCCCTTCACCCCGGGAGCTGTTAGGAGGTGTGTTGGCTTTCACAGCGCCTGGACGTTACTCAACGGCCTCTTGATAAAGGAGTCAATGACTGCCTTTCCCTTAAGCTGAGCAGTAAAACAATTAGGAAACTGTCGGAAGTGTTTGTCATTGATACATCCACTAAACCCCCCTTGACCTGTTTATGTATACAGGTGGTGTTCTCATTGGAGTTTCTCTCTGAGCAAGTTCATCATCTCCATCAATAATACCATGTACAGACTTGAAACTCTCAGTGATTGAAAGTTAAGCAGGAAAGACAGAGGATAAGAAAGAGAGAGTGTAAATATTTGTAAATTTAATTAATTTAATCTTTTGGCATTTAGTAAATTGAAATAAATAAATGAAATAAAAAGCCCACCAAAATTTATTTCCCAGTAATATTGCAGAGCCTAAACACATTGATTAGTCAGTGCTATGTGTTGCATATTTCATATGTCAACAAATATTGCAACAACTATTTTTTTTTCCCTGAGGTCCACTTATAATGCTAGTAAGTTTGTTTTTGCACCAGAAAGTCATAATTTAGACCATTTTCCACTCTGTGTCTGACCTTTAGTTATGAAACAGGCAGTTTTTCTGCTGCTGTAGACTTTTATGTAAACACCCTCTTTGCATGCGAAATAAGATACAGTGCTGTGCTGCACTAATCCACAAGCTGCAGGTTTGCTGTTGAGTCCAGTATAGTTTTAACACTGGATTGTTTTTGATGGATGAGATAGTTAAAACTACACTGGATCTTATTTTGCAAAGCTGCATTATATTGTGAATAAAAGTCTTAGTTGAGTGTGAGTGGCTATTTGTTGAAATGCATTCATCTCAGCATGTTTCAAAAGTATGAATTTTAGAATTTTAGCTTCAATGAATGGTCTTTTTAAACTGGATAGGGAGTTTAGAGTTCTGAAAGTAACTTCGTGTTAGCCTTCTAGTATTATTTTATCTCAGTATTAATGAAAATGTAATTCCTCATGATATGATCCCTTTAATATTGCGTTTGCAGACAAAATATGCCATCAGTCTTCATGTGTGGTGCCTGCAATATCTTGCAGCATGGCAACAAAGTTCAGATGCATTTGTCAATCAGCTTGGGTTATGAGGTGCATATTTCATAAATTAAATTTTAGCTGTCTAGTCGAAATGGTTACTGCAGCAAATAAGGTTGTGTAACTTAGTAGGTTTAATCCACTGAAAAATGTGCATGAAAAAAGGATGGGAAATGCTTTGAAATGGTAGATCCGAATGACTGGGTCAAATGCTGGAGCATTATTTCACAAGAGCGGTTCATAAAGATTAGCCATGCATTGAATGTTACACACTACTACAGCAAAGCAGCCTAGTTTTCCTAATTCCTGTTTTAGAGAGGCCATTCACTGGTGACAGACGACAGCACGAAAGGAGAGAGACCAAAGACAGACAGTCAATAATCAGCCGGCGGAAACAGACCCCTTGAGGCAGAACGAAAGTCATCACTGGAATTATTATCTTGATTGAACTGTGCTACGAAAACAAGCCTGGAACATTCTTTGAACATTTACTGTCTGGGCCACAGGCGAGATGTTAAAGACAGTCTGATGTTAAAAAATGTGATCTGTCCCAACTTTAATTATACCAGCCAATATTTCTTACTGGAATATACATCTGTAAATTTGATATTGTTTGTGTGTGTGTGTGTGTGTGTGTGTGTGTATATATATACAGTACTCTATTGTAACAAACAAAGGCATTTAATACACGAAAAGTGACTTAAGTGGCTTTAAAAGTCAATATATTGTTTGTTTATTTATTTCCATATCTTTGAACATAAGCCTATCCAATGCTTAAAAGGTTTTGTTTTGTTATATGCTATTTTTAATTGTTAAAATGTGTCTCAAAACTTTTAAAACAAGCAAGAATGGGTCGTGTGAACATTTTAAAGGTACTTTAAAGATGAAAAATTCCTTATAATGGAATTTACAATACATACGGATGAAGAGCATGAAAAATGTATTTGTTTTTAACTTTTTTAAAAATATATTTATTGTACTACATTTTTTTGTTAGTTTGATGGCCTAAACTAATTTCATTCAACACCCTAAACTTTTTTAGATGAGTTCAGCACTAGCAGACGTTCAGCATCAGCAGAAAGTCTGTCTGTGTGCCTTTCACGACTCTTGTTTTCATGTTTATGTTTTCATATTTGCCTTGGCTGACGAGTATCTGAAAACATATTTTTAGCCCCTCCAAAGTAAAACTGGAAGACGCTGCACAAAATTGGAATAAACCGAAACTGTTCTGTGTGCTTGTGTGTGCACTGTCTGTTTGTGTGTGAGAGTCTGAGTGTGTGAGGATGAAAGCGTGCAGGCTTGTACACATATTTTTGGCGGTGTAGTCAGCGTTCACAGGAAGCAGCGGATTTGTTTACATGTGCCTCTCCATCAACAGATCTGTTGAGCTTTCACTCTGAGATGATGAACTAGACGACACGATTAAATCGCTGTCAACTACACGTCCAGGCCAGCCAGCAGTCAGCCGGCACAAGAGAGCCATACACTGATGGAGGTCCAGCTCAAGACTGATGGATTCAAAAGCATCAGTGTGGTTCATATGAACGTTACAAAAAAGAAAGAAATTTAATCTCATATACACGTAAGTCGTTGTATAAATACACAGCCCTGCATCTTGTGAAAGATTTCTGTTGATTTGTAAAAAAGGACTAATATTGCCTAATTTTTCACAAAAAAAAAGAACTATGATTTTTCAAATTATGTAGACAAATGTAAGTTTTAAAGGAATAGTTCAACCACAGATGAAAATGTGCTCAACCTCAGGCTATCCAAAATGTAGGTTAGTTTGTTTCTTTATCGGAACAGATGTGGAGAAATGTATCATTACATCACTCGCTCACCAATGGATCCTCTGCAGTGAATGGGTGCCGTCAGAATAAGTGTCCAAACAGCTGATAAAAACATCGCAATAATCCATACAACTCCAGTGCGTCAATTAAGACATTTTTAACTTTAAGCTGTTGCTTATATGCATAGATTAAGCACTGTTTACAAGCAAAAAAAAGGTTCAAAACTGTTCGAAACCAATGTGTTGGTGGATTTTAATGTGAGAGAACAACAGGGGATGAACTGAAGTTATTATGTTTATGGATTTTTACCAAAAGCAAAAATGCTATGAAGTGTACATCATTTCATTCAGCAAATATTATGCTGTGATGTACATTTGGTACTTATACAGTAAAAAGTGGCTTCTTATTAACGCAGTCAAAATTTCCCAGATGTCCCTGCATTTTTATTTTTAACCTAATTTTCTATAAGGATTGAAAACTTGTAGCGGTGCATGCATCAAGCAGGATGTTTAGTTTTGAAGGTGTTCTTGTTTGATTTAGCCCATCCCAGTTCCTGATGATGTCATCTTCTTTGAATCTTAGGTTCTCTTTGCTGTCGAACCTAACAGGCACACCTCATTCCTCTTCCTGTTATATCTCTCCAGAATGCTTCTCTTTCATGATGAATGTTCATGTATTATCCTGTCAGCCAGATAGTTACACATGGACAGCAGAAGTCTTTAATCTCTCCCTCCCTCACTCTCGTTCACTCAGCCCAGTTCCCCCCTCCTGCCGTAGGAGTCTCTGTGGAGCCCGTCAGTCAGGTCATCAGAGAGACAGTCAGCACAGACACGGAGCAGAAGATTTATAGCCGTGAGGTGAGAGCAGGTGAGACAAAAGGGAGCATTTTTCAGTTGCTGCTGTGCCAGTCATCAGCGGGTCAGATCTCATAAGCTGTCTGATTTATGGAGACTGAGGAAGGGTCACCGAGCTGAGGGATTGGTGATTTAATGGTGGTAGTAGAAGCATCATGGAATGCACTGGAGAATCTTTTTTGAGAAAAGAACGTAGTTGTCTTTACAGAGAAACTGATTTTTATTCAGTCAGTCCCAAACAGCTAGTTTGGTTATGAGATAAAATCCATATTTTACCATTTTGCTTGAATTTGTCCACAACCACTACTTAATCACACACGTGTGTGTGTGTGTGTGTGTGTGTGTGCATATACAATTATTATATAAGTTTGTAGTGATCATATAGTAGATCTTGAGATTGTCTTAAACCAGTAATGTGTTCTTGTGCAGTAGGTGATTTTTCATGGTTATGAACTGGAAGTGCCCCCTCTCATCCCCTCAGATCATTCCAAATTAACTTGAAATATCCCCTTGAGGTGAGGACATTCCCAAACATTCCAAGACAGAGAGCCAGGCCTGACCGTAGATAACACAGTGAAGCTGTCACGCCCTGCCTGGACATACTGTCTCCAGATCTGGACATGTCTCCACTCACCCCTGAGCTTTGACTCAAGTCTCATGTGTCACAAACTGAACCCGGGATGTGGAAATGTGGTTATTGTGATGGAATTCATCATGTTCCATGTTTCCTGGAAATGACGGCTCCTCTGCCGCCCACTAATTCCCCCAGGTGTGATCCAGAAACGAACTTCCAAAAGACACACTGCTGTCACATTCAGCAATCAGCTGATTTCTCCAAGGAATTACATCACCTGGTGGAATCACTCGTCTATAAACTCCTGGGCTGAGCTCAGTCTAAAGCACAATACAAATGCAGGTTGGACATCGTCCCTGGCTCTGATCCCTCACATGTGGACTCATAAATGACTCAGAGTTGACTTTACCTGTACGTGACGTCCACGTACAGACAGACGCTTAGCCCGGGGACTGATGAACTGCTTTGAGCAAATAAAGAGGCCATCAGCTCAGTGGCTTCTGGCTGCCAGCAGAATATCGCTCTCACTTTATACAGAGGTGTTGAGTGCTGGAGACAAAGCGAAGAGCCGGTGATTTAAGATCCAGGGAACAGAGGCTGCGCTATCTATGCAGCAGACCTACATACAGGGTTTCGGCATAAGAAAAAAAAAGTAGTTCATGAAGAAGAATGTGATGTATTGTCAAGTATGGTGACCCATACTCAAAATTTGTCCTCTGCATTTAACCCATCCAAGTGCATGCACACAGTAGTGAACATACACCCGGAGCAGTGGGCAGCTATTGTTCCAGCGCCTGGGGAGCAATTGGGGTTCAGTGCCTTGCTCAAGGACACCTCAGTCATGGTATCGAAGGTGGTGAGAGTGCTGTTCATTCACGATCCCCACCTTCAATTCCTGCTGGTGTGGGAATCAAACCAGCAACCTTCTGGTTACAAGCCCGACTCTCTAACCATTAGGCCACGACTTTCCACTTACATGGCAGATGCTTCGGTATAAATTAAGATGAATCACCTCTGGTTTGAGCGCAGTGGTGAATTTCAGATAACCTTTTTAAAAGGTGTTGGGTGTTCCTGGATCACAGAGAAAATTCCAAGCGGTTCAGATCCATATTTTAAAAACCCATTTGTCAGTGGTAAAATTCTACATTCTAGTATTTCAGACTCAAGTTTGGAGCAGGACTATCTGAGTTGCGTAACCAATGCAAGATAGGAAGAGTGTTCAGGAAACCTGTTTGGAAATTCCATTTGATGAGTTGCTGTGAAACATTGGTGTGTCAAAAACAGCTTCTTTTAAAGGAATATTTCATTCAAAAATTAAAAATCTGTTATTATTTACTCATCTTTGTGTGTTTCCAAAACCGCACACTTCATATTGAGGACATCTGTCGTGCTGATCAAGTTAAAATGGGCATGTTTATAGCTAGCTTCCTTAGTAATAAACATTCAGTTGAATGCCAAAAATAGAAGGTAATTCTATCACCACCTTGAGGTTTGTTACCATCCAGCAACGCAAGAATGCATGTTAAGTAAAGGTTAACAAATTACCCAGAAGCTCATTGAAGCTTTTCCCCCTCTCTGCCAGAAAAAAAAAGCATTTGAAAACTCATCATTTGTATTCGGAAAACATCAGATTAATGATTCCTCTCACATCTGATTTGATTTACTGAAATATTCTGATTCTTCAGTTTTTATTTTCCTGTTTTTCTTGCCAGAGTGCATTTATCTGCATTTAGTTTCCTTCTGAGTCATATTGTTCCCTTTCTGTATCCAATTTATTTCTTTCGATTTGTCTTGTTTTCTGTAATTAATAGCTTGACATGCTGTTTTTTATTATTATTTATTATTATTATTTATTAGTTTATTTATCATGCTTTGTGAAGCAGCCTTGGGTTCTGTTAAAGCTGGATTTCTGCGAACTGTAGGCCAGATCATTCATATGGAAGTACAAATTAATTAATACAAAGTAATACTTTGTAATTAGTACAAAGTAATTAATATATATATATATATATATATATATATATAAACAATATAATGGCACTTTTCATTAAGATTTTATCTGCTATAATAATAAAGATATTTTAATTTGAGGATTTTCTCAGTGAGCATTGATATGTGCTTGCGATGAATTTGATTAATTATCATATCATGTAATTCATTTGATTAAAATAATCAATTGACATGTCTAACGTTTATATGAACAGTCATGCATATTACGCATGAAAGTAATGGCCCATTACTGTGTCAGTCTAAATGAAGAGGGCCTGTGTGAGGTGTGTTCAGAACATTTGTTTTTTTATGCTAAATGTTTGTAGTATGACATCACAGTTTTCAGACCACACAGTAGAGTACATGTGAATGCAATATCTGTGCTGTTTTCAGTTGATGTCATTTACAGTATAGGAATGAATAGACACACTCACAAAATGTGGCTGCTGGTGTTGTTTAGCACATCATACTGTATATGTACAGAATGATTGAATGAGGTGGATATTGATTTAAACAAATAGCTCATCCCGTTTGGACCTGCAGCCCTGAAACTGCTTGTTTTTATAGCACTATTTGTTAATCAAAGTGCATGGATCAAATGTGCTGTGTCTTTGCATTTTTGACTTGATCTATTAGACAACATCCAAAGCTGAGAAAGCAGACTAATTAAACATTTCAAGTGAATGCTGGACTCCCGAGTTAATTAAACACAAGTTCATTAGTTTTCTCCCGACTTTAGAAAACTTTGAAAGCATAAGGTTCAGAATTCATTTGGTCATCGTCATTAGCATAATGGTGAAGTTCCTGAATGCCTATATGGAGATCTAATTAGCTGTGAAAAATATGGCAATATTTATGTGAACATCAAGAACATGTGACTTTTTTATCTTGTTAATTTAAAGGAATAGTTCACCAAATATGAAAATTAGTTGAAAATTTACTTACCTTCAGGCCATCCACAAGTTTTTCATCATCAGAACAGATTTGGAGAAATTTAGCATTACATCACTTGCTCACCAACGCATCCTCTGCAGTGAATGGGTGCCGTCAGAATGAGAGTCCAAAAACATCACAATAATCCACATGACTCTTGCCCATTAATTACAAACACACATATTTTTTCAATTATTTATTTTATTTTGTCATATTAATTGATGGACTGGAGTCATGTGGATTACAGTACTTATGGGTGATGTTTTTATCAGCTGTTTAGATTCTCATTCTGATGGCACCCATTCACTGCAGATAATTCATTGGTGAGCAAGTAACATAATGTTAACAAACTCATCTAAATTTTGGATGGCATGAGGGTGAGCAAATTTTCAGCAATTTTGGTGAACAATTCTTTTAACTATAGAAAATATGTATAATACTATTTACATTTATGCATTTTACTAGCTGTCTTATGATTTCAAAATAAGTTTAACTCAGTCAGCAGCATTTGTGACAAGTTGTTAATTACTAAAGAAGCTAATTCTTTAAATGCACTGTGAAGAAGCAGTGAATGAGAATTCATTTAGGGCAGTGCATTTAGAGAATCTGTATATCTTTCATGATGGCAGACTTTTTATGTATTTTCAGATCATGGGCTGCTAGAGGAAAGAGGAACAAGAAAACCAGGAAGCACCAATTAAAGTATTATTAGAGAAACACTCAAAGAGATTTAATAAAACAAGTAAAACAGAAGGGTTTTTTTTGTGTGTGCACTGAAATACTGTGCACAAAGTTAAAGAAAGTTCAGAAATTTGGCCCCTTCATACTTTGGGACATATGCCAAAGAACATAATCTAAAACTGATTTCATGTCTATATGTACTGTAGGGTAAGCTATATTTTTTTGCTGACTACAGGATTCACTCATCAGTATTTGGAAACCATAACTTTTCTGTGACTGGTGTGGTGAGCAAGTCTTTTTTTGTGAGTGTGTGTGTGGATTCCTTTTGTGTCACGTTGAATGAGAGCATAAATGAACAAAACAGAAATAAAATATGAATTCGTCTTCATTTCAGAGCTACACGTGCCCAAATGTCCAACTCACCACCACCACATTTTCTCCACTCCCATACATGACAGTCAGAAATCTTTCCTGTGTTGAGAAAGAAAGGCTTGCTCAGTTTGTGCCAACTGCTCATTAGATGGAGCACCAGGAACGTGAGGTGTTAGATGTATCGCAGTGCTCTTTTGCCAAGGATATCAGCTAAACCTTGGGTTGCTGCTGTAAACGTCTCTCTTGGCACTTAAAATGTGTCGCATGATTTCTTGCCTGCCTCATAAACAGAGGGGCACACTGGAACTGTGATAAGCCCTTCTGATTCCTTTGAAGTGCACCTACTCGTCTTGGAAAGAGATCATGGCATGTATGAACAGAGATCTCAAATACATAATTTGTGTAGACATAGAGAGAGTCGAGTGTATGTTGTCAGAGAGAGTGATTGGGGTATTGGACTTCCAAACCTTTGAAAGCTGAGCAGGAAAAAAAAAGAGAACAACATAGTCGCACATAAATCATTTCAATCTGTGACTTGGCTCTGCTGTACAAACACAAGAGCTCAATATTTGTGCCTCATTTTTTCTTACCCTTTCAAAATAGGTCCTATTCTATTGCTGTAATGCCACTGAATTAGATATGACCACAACAGCACAAGCCAAGTGGTTCCCAAATCCATCTTTCCCTCCTATGGTTCACAAAAAGTTGTTACAATGAAGTTAAATAAGGGTAAATGTTTAATTATATAGCTCATAATTTAATCAGAGCCATAGTTTTTAAATTAATGAACAGTTTTAATCAACATTTAAACGTTACAAGAATGCAATACAGTATAATGCACTATAATTTAAAACTTAGCTTAAAAAAATTAAGCTATTCAAAAAGCATGTCATCTAGAGATGTTTTCAAATCATATGTTTAAAACAACTGTCTGTACAAATTCATTCACTAGAAAGAATCAGACTTTGCAGTGCTTCATATGAGAAAGAACCATGAAGGACAAAACAATTAATTAGAATGATTCAGACTGTCCAAAGCTACATATAGAGAGCCATTTGGACGACCCAATTCACTAATGATTACTAACCCGCAAAACTAAGTTTGGCTAACATGGAAATTCCAGCCCGATCTCATGGCAGTTGTACATATTTTACGAGGTGGCTAATTCGTATGAATTCGTACGACCTCACTCGTACAAATTGATACGATTTTTGCCAAATCGTACGTATTTTATGAGTTGCCAATTTGTATGAATTTGTACGAATGACCTACACCTAACCCCGCCCCTAAACCTACCCGTCACTGGGGTTTAGACAAATCGTACTAAATCATACGAGTGAGGTCGTACGAATTCGTATGAATTAGCCACCTTGTAAAATGCGTACGAATTGCCGTGAGATAGCGTTGGAAATTCAGCAGGACAGTATTTCATACTTAAGTGATACTAATGATAACTTGCAGTTCCCAGTGCAAATCAGATGTTGATTCAGTAACCATTCTGATTGATTCAGTTCATTGGATGATTCAGCAGACTGATTCAAACGGTCTTGTTGAACAAGATTAATTGAACCAGCTCATATGAGTCATTAGTTCGGGAATCAGACCACACTGATTGTGTTGTATGTTTTGAGTCACTGAAAAGAACTGTCTCATAAGATTCATTTGTTCATGTATCGGGCACTGCTTTTAATTCACTGAAACGAGACTCATATGAGTCATTCACTTCACTGAGACACATATGAGTCATTAGTTCTTGAATTAGACTACACTGATTGCACTGCTGTATGTGTGTGATTCACTTAAAAGAACTGTCAACATCTGATACGAATCATTTCGCGGAAGTAAGCCTATGGGCGAGACTTCCAGTTCATTAACCACTATAGGGAACTAACGAGAAGAATAACAACGTGCAGTAAATGGTAAAACTGTTTGCATTACAAACCAGTATGTTAATAATTAACATAATACACTAAAATAATATGGTAAGATACACCAATTTGCAGTATCAAGCAACAAAACAAGTAGTTTTGTACAGCTAAAAATAGCTGGAAGCATATAAGACCGGAAGCAAGACCCATAAAATTTACAAATGGCCGTGCCCATTTTTACGTGAAGAATAAGGTGGCTACTAGTCACAATAGATAGAACAGATGGGCGTTTTAATTGGTGGTACACTATCTTTTTTTACTGCATCACATTTCACACTGACTGCTCACATTCACAGGTAAAATGTGACATCTTTTGTCTTGCCTAAAGTCTCAAACGCAAGAAACTCCATGACATAGGGAAAAAAATTGCAACATTTTCCCAGATCGGTCGGTCCAAGAATCTAACACACTCTTCTTGGAAGTTTCCACGGTCCACCTTCGATTGGGCAAGGGAAGCAATCATGACTTGCTATGGCTTGGCAGCTGATAACCTTGAAGTGACACAACCGAATGGATGGATGTTTGGGTAAGGCAGGGATGTAAATTAAAAAGTGAGAGGGAGATACTGTGACAGTGATTGAGCGTGTAATGAAAGGTTGTGAATCATACAAACCTGCTCTTCCCATCTTACCAGATTTGCCAGCAAATTTGGGCTGCAAGATTCCTCCAGGTGGAGCCCCTGATTCAGAACAAAGATATTGCCAATATATCAGGTCTGCATGTTTTGTTTTAACTTGGGTTTAATATGAGTTCTGTTATATGCATGCTTTTATACACCTTAAGGTTAGACACCATATTAAATTTAACGCGGATAAAAATGCAGCAGTGAAGGATAGACTTACAGTTTTCAAGTGGCACACGTTGTATAAAGGTCACGTAATTTTCACAACTCACAACTTTCAAAACTGTTTCATGGAGTTTTTGTCTCACAGCCTCGTTTTCATTTCATTTTAAACTCAATAGTACAGTGGGGGCCAAAATTATTAGAACACTAGTATTTTCACCAGCTAAAAAGTGGTTTTAAGTCGATTTCTGTCTTTTGCTGTAGTGTGTCAATAGGACATATCAGTATATATTTCCATTCATTTTGCCATTAATTGTAATAATCCAGTGAAATTTTTGTTTGCACAAGGAGTCACAGAGATCTGATCTCATCATCATCCAGTCTGTCTGGAATGACATGAAGAAACAGAACAAACTGAGACAGACTAAATCCAGAAGAACTGTGGCAACGTCTCCAAGATACTTAAAGAAACCTACCTGCAAAGCTGCCTGAAAACTATGTACAACTGTAGGGCAAAAGCTGCTTTAAACGCAAAGGATGGTCACACCAAATGTTGATAAAAATTAATTGACAAAGAACATCTATTTATGACATTATTTTTGACAGCATCCTCAATTTACAGCATTTTTACACAAGTGACTAAAACCTTTCCGGAGTGTCTATTTACACTAAGTGCAAATAGCCCGCCTTGTTGGCAAAGGCTATTTATACTAACTCCGCCCACCAACGTGCGATTGCGTTAGTCAACACTGAAAAAAGACGCTTGTTTAGCATCGTTTTCAGTGGCGTAGGCGGTAAAGCGCATGCTTTTTGACGCGATCGACCCGAGTTCAAGCCCGCCTTTTGCCGAACTTTTTTCTCCCTTTTCTAATCTCGTATCGCATCAGAAAGTCATTTATTTTAAATAAAAATGAAGGAAATAATCAAAAAGTTAAAAATAAAAGTATCGGGTAGGGTTAGGGTAGGTGTAGGGAGGGCTTTATTGTCCCAATAAGGTGGCATCCATTTAATAATTTGAATTAAAACTATAATTTACACTCAACACGTTATTATTGCGTACTGTTTTATAATATACTACAATACTGAGGTGTAGATAATTGCCACTATTTGCAAAAAGTAGTATAAACAGCAAAAAATCTTGATATTTTAACATAGTGTAAATAGAATCTATAGATATTTGCACTTAGTGTAAATAGCATTTCGTTAAAAAATACTGCTATTTTCACTTGGTGTAAATAGAATCCATCGCTATTTGCACTTAGTGTAAATAGTATCTATTGCTAAAAAAATATGATATTTGCACTTAGTGTAAATAGCATATAATTGCTATTTACACTGAGTGTAAATAGCATCTATCGCTATTTGCACTTAGTGTAAATAGCATCTATCGCCACTGCCAAACTTTTAACAGTTCTGTACTTTGTGCTTTGCAGGTAGGTTTCTTGAAGCATCTTGGAGATGTTGCCACAGTTCTTCTGGATTTAATCTGTCTCAGTTTGTTCTGTTTCTTCATGTCATTCCAGACAGACTGGATGATGGTGAGATCAGATATCTGTGTGGAGCACTGGCTGTTTCAGACTCTTTGTGCAAACAAAAATCTCACTAGATTATTACAATTAATGGCAAAATGAATGTTTGGGAATGCAAACTGATATTTCCTACTGACACACTACAGCAAAAGATCGAAATAGCTGACTTAAAACCATTTTTTTAGCTGGTGAAAATACTTGTGTTCTAATAATTTTGGCCACCACTGTAAATGTAAATGTGATAAAATGCAACTTTTTCTTCAAATGAACTTTTTCTGTGTTGTTTTTTTTTTTTTTTTTTTTTCTTAAAGTGAAGTTTGCAAAGTTCTTTAAGGCTCTCTTCCTGTTTGTCAGCCTGTTTCCTGTGGGTATGAGCAACCTGAGCTCAGTGCTACAGATGGAGTCCAGGGGAACACCTACAGTATGTGAAGTGTGGGATGACAGCATTATGGCTGTTCTGTTAGTTACGTTCAGCTGTGCACTTGAATGCAGGCATTGAGGAGTGTTACTGGGCGAGAGCCAGGTAGATGTGCTTTCCTCGCTCTGGGGTCAGCAGACAGATCCATGCTGGTCACACAGAACCAGGTGCTCACAGAGAATCTCATGGAAATCCTTTAATCCTTTAATAAATGAGACAATTGTTGGCATAGAGTGAGAGTATAGAGCTATAAAATTAAAGTCATGCTCTTCGCAAGTGATTTTACTTATGTAATCTGATGTAGTTTTAAGTGAAACAGGATATTCAACTTTAAAAAATGTAGGGTGGGACTTTGATCCATTGGGAATCGATTGGACTGTGAAACGATGGAAGTAGGCGGTTTGAGGGAATGGGTTGAAAAAGGCATTCAAGCAATTATGTCTATGATAAATAGAAAAAGATATCCATTAGTGAGTGGTTGACCAAGATGTGCTTTTCAGTGGCAAATTTTAAAAAAAATTGAAATTGGTGACTTGATCGCAGTCTTTGGTATCTTGGAAAATTTGAGACATACAAAGTGGAGACACATGAGATTATAAGAGTCATTATCTTTTTTTCAGGAGACAAATCCTTTTAAGCGATTTCACACAAAAATTGAATTAATCTCATTACTGTCTAGGAGAAACAATTGAGATGTTTAACAGACCTCTTTTGTGATTTGTTTTTACTCTGGAAGATTGTACAGATGCAGACAATATTTACTGTTAGCAAATAGATGTTTCTCTTTAATCTGACACACCAACATATTATTTGGTGGTGACTTGATTTTATCTTCCGTTTCCAGTTATGTAGATGTGGTGTCACATGCTCATTATGATTTTTACCACAGATTAAATGTGTTACAGCTTTGTGTCTGGCTGAAACTAGTGTAGAATAGACCATCTGTTTGAATCATTGCCATTGTCAATGTTCCTTGTGATTTTCTCTGACATTGCCTGCTGTCTGAACTATGAGTTCATTGATTACAGTGCCAGTCAGTGTTGGGCAAGCAGTGTGTAGCTAGCTGTGCTAA
Organism: Tor tambroides; assembly: GCA_021397915.2. Taxonomy (NCBI): domain Eukaryota; kingdom Metazoa; phylum Chordata; class Actinopteri; order Cypriniformes; family Cyprinidae; genus Tor; species Tor tambroides. The sequence continues at coordinate 68,967 of JAFVLL020019186.1, forward strand.
GCAAAATACTCTACAGAAAAATGAGGTAGATTAAAACAACGTATCAGTATCACAATGTGAAACTGGCCGACTACTTTATGTATTTTGTCTTGTAATGGTATTTTGATACTTTATTGTGTTTATTGTGTAGTCACCTGAAGTGCTCAATCACAAGTTGTACATTCATGTGTTGAATTTAATCCTCTTTGTTGTTGGCTAACAATAAGATCCAGGTTTGGTTTTAGCTGATTGTAGATACATATCCACTCTGCTGTTTTCTGTGTTCTAAATCTTGTCACTGTTACAGAGTTAGAAACATCTCCAAAAAGTTTAGTGCGTTGGTGATCTATTAGAACAATTCAAACTGCTTTTGCATTTGACAAAAAAATAAAAAATAACCCCTTATGTTTTGTTCAGCCATTTCAATAGCTTAAATATACTTAACATTGAAGTGTTAATTTGATACTTCATCCCCTGGTTTCAAGTGTAAGTCTGAGCTGTTTTAACTGAAAGACACTTGCACTGACTGATCTTTAAATATATCAGTGCCTTTGTTTTGTCTCAAGATGCACACCAGTATGTTTTTTTTTTTTCTAAGGCATGTTAATAAAAATTACTTAAATTTCCTAGTTGAACAATGGCCTAATGCTGGCTTAGTCTAAACCCTGTCTGTGAAACCAAGCCTATGTCTTATTCTTATTTTTAAACTCATCTTTTGAAAAATGTTGCGTTTGAAGTTTCACCCAAGTATAAAACACAAATAATTTTTTATTGCAATTTTTGAATGCGTTTTGGCTTGATTTATGCCAGAGAAACATACACTAAAGTTTTAGGGTCAATAAGATTTTTTTATTTTAACTTTAATTTAGCAATGATGCCTTAAAGGTGATCGTAAGTGACAGGCTTTTTATATTTCTGTTTCATCTATTTCAAATGCTGTTCATTTGGACTTTCTATTTATCAGACAATCCTGAAAAAAGATGTATCACAGTTTCCACAAAAATATAAAGTATATTAAGTTTTCAACATTTTTTATAATATGAAATGTTTCTTGACCAAATCAACATATGAGTATGATTTCTGAATGATTTCTACATTTTAAAATATGTTAAAAAATATGTTAAAATAGAAAACAGTTGTAATCATATTTTACAATACTGCTGTTTTTTTTACCCTGTTTTTGATCAAATAAATGCAGCCTTGGTGAGCATAAGAGACTTCTTTAAAAAATTCAAATTTTTAAGGAGTATATAAATACTAGAATAATTTCAAAGATTGTTAATTTTTAAATTTATAATATAATTTCAATCCATCTCAAAAAGAACATAAGGGTTAAAAATAAGTGATACTACCACTTCACTTTTAAGAAACTCAGCTCATCTAAGGCACCATTTACTTTAGTGCGTTTTTGTTTTAAAACGCATAACTTTTGCAACGGTCAACCCAACTTTTTTCAACCCTCGACAACGGAGACTTTTGAAAACACTGTAGACCCTGTTTAAAACTCCGGGGTTGCGTTTCAGTGTTAGCGGACCAAAACGGAGACTTTTGAAAACGATGGTGTGGCTGCCCACATTCTATCTGCGTATCCTTGACGACTGTGTAAACAATAACATCATGCTCATTGTTTTACCCATAGATATGTATAGGTAGGTTCCCCATTTGACCGCTCCAAGTACATAGACGCATCTGCCATCTAAATAATAGGGAATCTACCTATACATATCTATGTTTGTACCTGTATGAATGGTCAAGTGACATTCATTTTCAGTTGTCTAGTGTAGACAGAGATTGTTTCTGAAACGCAGTGAAAACACCAGTGTAGACGAGGAACGCAATAGTGTAAACAGGGCCTAATAGCTTTAGTATTTGTAGACGCTTCTGAATATCACTTATTTCCAGCATACGGATTTAGTCCAATAGCCCATCATATACATATGACAGTTGTGAGTGACAGATTGATTGGCAGGTCATCAGTGGCTGAGCTCCTCAGCAGCTTTTCTCAAGCCACTTATGCATATGAATGAGGGACCTCTGGAGGAAGGAGGGTGGCCTCGACTACAGCAATGAGGGAGGTAAAGGTTAGTGAGGGGGTGGCACAACCCTAATGACCCCAATTCTACAACCCTGATAAAAAGCTGTATTTCTCCTGCTAAAGGGGCTTTGTGCTTTCCCTCCACTTGCCTCATGGGAACATACTTTGAGTGTGTGCTGTAAGGAGTGGGTCGCAAGAGCCAGACATGGCAGTCAGCCATTCCCTATGAACAATGCCAGAGAATAGCTTTATTTGTCAAGGTTTCTTCAAGCCGTATATAGAGGAGCTTTTGGAAAGGATGAATGGCTTCAGACCGCTGGCCCACTCTCACCCTCCACTGTCTCAGCTCTATTGATTAACCCACCCACTCGGCTGAGAAACGGGGGCAGATACTGGAGTTTACAGATTATGTCAATTAGCGAGAGACGGTGGTCCCCGTTTAACTCTTGCCTGTGCAACCCTCCCAGGCTAGGGCTCTCAGGGCCCAGAGGTCAAAGTTTGTGACCCTGCTGCCAAAACACAGAGCCTTGTCGCTCTATGTGACCTTTTCAATAACCTTGACCCCTCGGGGGCCCCCTTGTTGGTTCCTCTCACAAAGCAGTGACAGAGAAGCCTCGCTGTCGATGATTCACAAGGGAAATGGATTTATTTATCAGATTCTGTTGTTTTTCCGTAGAGGCGTAAATCTCCCCGGTGGACGTGTTTGTTCTGCGAGGCGGTCGGCGGGACTGCAGCGGCATGATGGACTTTACAGATGCTGCGCTCTTAAATTATGAGCTCCTGTGCTCGCGATTAATTCTGCGCTGCTGATGAGAGTCGACCGATGCATCCGCCTCAAATGATTTTTCAAGTCAGAAGCCATGAGCGCTTCCACTGCGGAGGGTCTCGCTGTATCCTGTGGAACAGAGCTCCCATTAACACCCATCTCTCAAAGCAGAGCTGTCTCACCGCACATCCCGTTTGTCCAGGAATGCAGACACGTTCATGTCTCTATAGTGTAGTTACATCAGGAATTAGTGCAAGGTCTTGCCTTCTCAAGTGTATGTATCGAATACTTATAATAATTTATCAAATTAAACGGCAGTGTTTAATGTGATTATATATGAAATCCACATATATTCGTCAAAAGGCTGAGTAACATTCATTTTTATCTGCCACACTTTCTGTTTATGAATTTTACTCATTTAATAAAATGTTATAAATAAAAGTTAAAAATAAAAATTTCCAGTTATAAATAAAAACTTTTAATTCAATTTTAATTCAATTTTTGTGTAAAAGTTCCATTAGGTAATATGTAGGATTAAAAATTAATGAATAAATGTTTAAAAAAATTGCCTTATGCTGCATGTGGTTCATGCATTACACTGGAAATGGAAGGTTTAGTCAAGTGGATTGCATTTTGGGATACAGTAAAGTTCGAAACAGATATACTACTTTCATGCTACTGAAAAAAAATGTAGCATTGCTTTTATTAAGTTTGTTACTCCCCAACACTGACCATCATTTCTTTGAGAGATGCTTAGCCTAGAGCTCTCCAAACATGCTGTGTTAAAACGTTTGATGGAAAAGATCTGATCTCACTGTTTCTTGAGCTTTCCTTCAGCTAAAATCTGGTGGACTCAAAAGCATCCTGTCTCTAATTCCCTGTCTTACATGTACTCATCAGGCCTCATTCATGAAACATGAGCAGAACGAATTTCTGTGCAAATCATCCGTAAAAATATTCTTACTTAAATTGTTGCATTCAGTTCAATGCAACAGTTTATGTAAGGATGGATTTATGAACGAATTGCACAAAAATTAGTCGTGCTCATGTTTCATGAATGAGGCCCAATGTGTGTGGTATTGTGTGCGTATTTAAAAGGTTTAAATCATTTTACTAAAAGCTGCCAGTGCTGTAGAACCTGATGCGGACCTTGTTTTGTTTGTATGGTTGTTGTTTTTCAAGAAGCAAGTCAGGCAAATCATCTCAATTACGTGATTCTGCATTTTGACATATGAGGTAAAAAGAATGACAATTTCAGCGCATTTGGAAAAATGCGCCTGCATCTACAAAAATGTACCTATACATGCAATTTCAGAGCAGATTATCAAATAATAAAGACTTTTTTCATATGGTTCTTTGAGAAATACTGTATTTTTACTTCAAAACAACTAACATATTTTTAGATGTATTTTTATATTTTTAAATGTATTATATAAATGGCTTTTCTGTCATAGTAAACTTGCTCAGTAGATCACCTGGTACAGCATTGCACTTGCGATGCGAATCACTTGTGTACAAGTCCTGTGAAACATGAGTTATAATTATGGAGCTCAATGCACGAATGCCATACTTGCTTCAGGAAATACGTTTTTATCTTACTTATACTTTTGTTCACATTATCAGTCATGTTTATGGTAGAGTTTACTCTAAGTTGTATGATACTTTCAAATATGATAGAGAATTAACCTTTTAGCACCACTTACCAGATGTTTCATTTCCAAAAATCTAAATATGTACAATAACCAACCTAATAACCTGTTGCCAGATTCACGTTCATCAATTTCAGATAAAACTAAACACACTTTTAACGCCATTGGCTGGACATTTCACTCTGAATGTACTGCGAAACATTCAGGAAGCAATATTATATCATAATATCAAAGTTTTTGCCACAGACAATGAAACTTGATTGCATTTAGTGCCTGGTTTTAGAAGGACTGCAGATGGTTAGTGATTAAAACATTAGTTTTTGCTCTGAAGTACCCGAAAAAGTGTCGCAACAGGTACGTTGAATTTGCCCCTCCATGTCTGCTGATCTCTCAGCCAGTTTTTAATCAACAACGCGCCTGCAAGCACAGTAGCAGCAATTGAACAACACAAAGGCGCCATTCTCCATCCCTGCTGATGGATCCGAGATTACTGGGGTGAGATAAAACCAGAGAGAGTGAGGGTTTGGGGGCCGCTCTTGGCTGGGCCCTGCATTCCCGGTGATATTAACCTTTCAAGGAAATCAGTATGACACAGAAGCTGACAGAGGGTCTAAATTATCTTTTGATTGCTGGTGTGGTGGGCTGTTTATATCATCGGTCATCTGGCACAAAGCGGAGCCCTGTTCCCCCTGTCTGCTGCCGTCAGGCCTTTTTTAATTACGGTAAGTGACCTTTGCGGTGATGCTGACAGAAGGATGAGAGTGAGGGGCCAGGACTGTCCGTTTGATAAGCTTCTATGAGAAGACTCTTTCTCTTCTGGTGTCCTGTCTCGCTCTCCTGCACTGTTATCTCATTTTCACATCTCACTGGATCTTTCCTCTCTTTCTTTTCAGTCTAATTGAGCACGTCTCCATTACTTTCAAATTTGTACATAGGTTGTACAATCTGATTCAGTGTTGTATGCGGCTGTTTTTCTGAATTTGTTTGGCAAAAAAACACATTTTTGAACATCAATTTTTCAATAGAACAGAAGCTCAAGCATCAAAATGACAAGACAAGTGGTCAAAAATGAAAGCTTGAATGTGATTCTAGCAGACTAAATTATTGGAGGAGTCCTGCATACGTCACCAGAGAAAAGTCTATAGTTTCACCGGACAACATATTTAAAATATTTTAAGTGCATTTAGAAAACAGATGTAGGGTGAATTTTTCATTTCATGCTGGCTAGTATTTTTAAACTTTTTTAGAACAGGATGTGTTGTTAGCAGATGTAGCCAAACCAAGGAAATACTAAAATCTTGTGTATATGTACATATCCAGAAACACATGCATATATACTGTATGTATAAAACCAAATAGTGGTGCACATCCTCTAATTGGACTGCACAAATGTGTTGGTAACACCTCTGGTGATCAGCTGATGTTTAAGAAGGCATTTTGACTCTGTAGGGAGCCCAGATCAGACTGTGGTGTTGTGTTTGGTGTGATGTAAGCTGTGTGGAGAGTGTTTGAATGTGAAAGGTGGGGGTGGCATGAGCTGGCAGATCCCCACTGACAATAGGCCAGTAATGAGAGGTTGCTTATCCATGAAGCACAATACCAGTATCCGCTGGAGGCGGCATTTGTTCCTTTATTTCAGATAAATTCCACTGCTTGTTTCAGTGCTTATTCACTTTTACAGAGAGTGGCACTGAATTGGGCATTTGCCTGACTTGTTTAAACAGGTTGGCACTTAGGTTTGTTCTTAAGAGCAACTGTTGGCAAAAGGGAATGCATGTACTCTAGTGTCAGTCTTTATCTGATTTTGGTGATTCAGCTATCTGATAAACATTCCCTGTTTTAGACTGAGTTGATTGCATCTCCATTTGTGGTTTTGGTGTGTATTTATGTCATGCAGTGTCATTATTTTAAATGAATAGCACATTGCCTTAGGGTTAGTTTAGCCAAAAACAAAAATTCTGTCATCATCAGGGAATGTTTTGGAGATGCTCTATTCCAATGAAAGTGAATGTGGTATATATGCTGTCAAACTCAAAAATGACAATAAACACTATAAAATGATTATAAATGTCTCCTAAAGCCAGACAGAGCCAAAATATAAGTCATTTTCCACTGTAAATTTCTCCTTTTGTGTTAAATTCAGAGGTTTGGGATGACTAGAGGGATAGTAAATGACAGGTATTTCATTTTTGGGTGAACTATTAATTCCTAAAGATAAATAACAAACTGGCAAAATCCTTGTGATGTGCAAATGTGACCAACAACATAAGATAATATTGTTAAAAAGGTTCCTGATCTCTGATTAAACAGATCTAGCAGAGTTAGATTTTCATTTTTATTACAGTGAACTCAGATGTAATGTTGGAAGGCTTTTTCCATACCATGTATATTTGTAACAATATATAATAATTTTAGTAAAAAATAATGTTGCATACTGTATAGAAAACATGAATAAAACCTCACCAACCAAACTGCTTGAATGAGTCCAGAGTCTGTCATAAGTTGGCTGATATGTTGAGCAGAGAAATGGTCCGGACTTGCTCACAGGGCTGCGGTTGGAGTATTTGGGCCGCCGTCCTGACCAACACTTTACAATCCATCAGCTTTCTTACCTCCCACGATTCAAGCCACAACTAGAGTCGTGTCCCATCCTGGCGCTAATGATCACGACTGTATCTTCGTAGTATATAATAAAAACATTTTATTCCTTATCTACAAAATAAAAGATACAAATAAAAACCAGTTGGCACTATGTTTGTTCTTTTTCATTCGTTTGAGTGGGATCTGGCCATTGAAATCAAATATGTGCTCATTAACCGAGTGCACTCTTTAAAGCTCTTGTTCGAAATTTTCATTTTCTCACATTGATTGAAAGGGTGGTCAATGTCTTTCCGAAAAGTCTCATAGCTTGTGCTCTGAATGAGGGAACCAGGAAAGTATCACTAAAATATGCATGAGCATCATAAGTGTACTGATTGCTGCATAAACAATACATTTTATGTAGATACAGTTGCCAACAGAATGTAGCTGTACTTGATGATGAATTAAGTCCTAAGCAGTTTCCAAAAGCCAATTCTTGAGTAATGAAATACATCTGTACTAAATGTCAGAATTAGGCATGGATACGGTCTCTGAAAGAGTTATTGGAAGACGCAGGGCCCGCTATAGACAGAAGAGTCATTGGTCACTGGAAGACCGTGTGATAGGTGGGACACTGATGAGACTTCATGTATTTAATGGCAAACTTGAGTTCCTTGCTCTTTTTGTCCCACTTGTGGATGGACATGAGCAGTAACTGTTGGTCCACTTTGCGGCCCATGATGAGGAAGTTGCTCCCGAGATTGTCCAGTTGCGAGCAGGGACAGTTTGCTCCATTCTTGATGTATAGCGTGAGCTTCTTCAGGTCTTTCTTCCTCAGTATTCCCATCTTCAGAACCTTCTTCTTCTTTTGTGCTGCGATGAGCTTGCGGTCACCTTTTTCCTTTTTCACCTCTTTAATCTTCATCTTGAGTGCTGTAGATAAAATATACAAAGAAAAAGACTTAGAGCAGAGATTCCCAATTGTTTTTTTGTCAGCCGAACAGTAATTTTCAGTCATTTACAACAAATTTGCTTGTTACTGGTCACATGACAAGCAGGTGAACAAGTTAAATAGTGTTAACTGTTTTATTTTTTACATTTTTGTATGATTTAAAAAAAATGATTAGCTTTTCATAAATTAATGAACCCCCTGCAGTTCTCTTTTGAACCCCAGTTTGGGAAACATAAAATGAAATGTTTGCCATTATTCACTTGTGTCAGATTCTTCAAAAATTTCTGCTTTTGTGTTCCACAGAAAAACTAACAGCATATGGGTTTGGAACAACATGAGGGTGAGTAAATGATGACAGAATTTTCATTTATGAGTGAACTGTCCTTTTAAAAACATCAAGGAAAGACCAGAGAGGCCTTTTGGAAAATAGTCTGGGTTCTATTTGTCGCCATTGACTTTATCCATTGGAAAGAATGGAAAATCTTCTCATGGGACCCTTGGTCACACTCCGGTTCTCCCATATATTTCTGCTGTCTCAAGCAACAAGTCCTTTCACAACGAGCACACAGGAAGAACCAAGGCTATCCAGAATGCTGGAATAGTTTACACCTCCCCGGAGGAGCATCATTTAAACATGGACGGCACTAATTGCACTCACCCGGGAGAGGACGGAGAGTAGAACGGAAAGTTTCAAATACAGATGTGAAAAGCGAACACCCCTTCAGTAGCTGAGCACATAAGCCACCAATTTTTTTTTTCTTTTAACATTTTTTTTTCTTAATTTTCCTAATTATTATTATTATTATTATTATTATTATTATTATTAATCATAAAGTGATAAGTAAATAAAACCTGTAATTGATGCTGTGGAACAGAACCCATGCTGCACGCTTGTTTAAAGCACATGAATCAATGACAGCATTTGTCCTGAAACATCTAGAGAATTTGAAAGCATTATCAGGGTAAGCTTTGCTCTTTTGTCTACTGTCATAAACATTCACGCATCTCTGGAAGTGAACATTTAAATGGTCTCACTGATAACAGTTTTAGTTCATCCGCATGGGGATGTTTGGTATTGGCATAAATATTATTTTAAGTCTTATGAGATTTCTTACAGGAAAAAGATTAAATATCTGAATGGAAAGTATTAAACTTGAATTTGAAAAAATGAAACTGAAAAGAGTGTGTGACAAGATAAGTAAATTAAAGATGGAGAAAGAAGGCAGAAAGAAAATGTGAGAACATGATGCCGCAATTCTGGGACCTTTTTAATGCATTGTGGTTGCTAGGGTGTTTTGGTGGTTGCTTAGTCGAATCAAAAGTATTAATTTCTTGTGCCTATAGAAAGGTCCCTCCTTCAGTGTCTGTAAGAAGTCTTGTTGTCTAGAAAGTAGTTCTGTTGCTGTGTCAGGCCACTCAAACAAACAAAAAGATCTGAAGTCTCCCAGAGCCACAGTGTTTATTTACACTTTTTGGGAAAATTGGGATTCAAATGAATGATGTTTATAGCTGTCTCTTTTTATATAGCAGATAGATTTAATGTATTTTAAAAGATTTCACTGTAAAAAGGCACACATTAACTTTAAGTCACAACTAAGTACTTGCAAAACCACAAAATAACTGTAACTGCTAACTGTAGTTCAGCTGGACATGCGGTTTTTCTCTCTGATTCAGGTGATCGCTCATGACCCATAATGCTTGTGGGGAGTGAGCATGCCTGGGCAATATCGTGGTGACAAGCCGAAACCACAAGAGCTGCTTTAAATTGCTGGCAGTATGTCTGACAGCAGATGAAGGAAGGCAAGGAGGAAAAGTGTCACCTTGAGCATTTGCAGCCTTCTTTCAATAATTCGGAAACCAATCCTTGCCCCGTATGTGCAAAGCCAGTGCCAAAGCAATTGACATGAGTAGGGCTTTGGAGGTGAGGGGTTATCAGTATAGACCGATGGAATAACATTTAGTGTTCTGTATTGGCAGGTAACATCAATACAAACAATGCACGTTATTTTGCATTATTAAACAATAATTACTACTCTATTTTCTAACTGAACTGGGTCAAATTTTAGCCTAGCCTGCGAAAACTATTAAAATGTTAGGCCAACATAAACACCGAAGTCACTCTGGACAATTTTAACAGCATTTATAATGTTAGAAATTATATATACAGTATATACAATTAGCTGATTCAGGGTAATGCTCTAATTATGCTGGCTTTTGTTCAACTCAAAGGCCTGTCAGTGCAGAGCTTTGATGAATCTTTAAAGAAAAGAGTCTCTATTGCTGTGCTTAAGCCTAATTAGGCATTCTTTATATAATGTGATTAAAAATCATTCATCTTTAAGGTCAAAATCACCATTCAGGAGGGGAAAAAATGAGTTAAAACCCATGCGGTCACAGTTTTTTTTTTCTTTAAATACTCCTGTAAAACAGTGCAAAATGGTGCTTATAAATGTAATAATAAAATAGAAATTATAAAAAAAAAAAAAAAAAAAATACAGTTGTGTAATGTGTATTTGGTTTGGTTGAAGATTAGAGTTTGTCTTTTAATGTATAGTTGTAGTTTGTGGTTATGGTTTATTAAATGACAAATGACAGAACTCTTCACTCACTAAAAAAAGAGAATGACAAATCACACAAAACTGAGCCATTTAAAATCTCAAATACACTGAATTTCCTTAGCACTATATAATATATTAAAATCAGCTGCAACTGTCTGCACATGCACAAACTTTAAATTGTTTGGTAAGTGTTGATACACTGATTAATGCTACATTGTTGAAACTGGCCATAACATTGAGTAAGACTAATAGAGCAGGCTATTAAACTTACAATCATAATAAACTGTACAGCAGTAGTCAACAAACAACAAGTCATGTGAGCAGGTACCAGTAAAATGGCATGTGATGGCTATCAGGGGAAGAAATGAATCAAGCGGTAATATCCTGCCATGCATTATGCTTTCAGTATGTGCAGTATTAGATCTCAAGAGCCAGAAATAGTGGAGTTTTTTTTAAAAACATAACCCTTTTTGTAATGCCTGGACTTCGCTTTCTGACTTTATTGTATAAAATCTACAACACTGAACACTCAGGCTACCACTAACAATATTTTCTAGTGTCATCTGTCATAGTTATTAAGGAAAATACATGCACATCCAAGAGCAATAGGCCTCACAGCCAAAGATAAGTCAGGCATATGTGTGGCTCTACTGTGCTGTAATCCTCTGCTCTCTATAGGGAAGGATTTCAAATGACTTTTAACCTTGAAACTCTTTTATTCAATGCCAGAGACTCATTCTAGAGATTCACCTCTGACAGATCAATGGAACTCCTGTCAGAATACATCACTTTAAACGAACCATAAAGAATCCAAAACTATTACAACAGGAATCCTCCGATACCGTTTAAAACTGGATGTTCATTCCAAACACGTGAATGTGTCCCGTGCTTTGAAAACTGTTAATAAAATGTTTTGTTTATATATAAATATATAATTGAGAAAATACAGATACAGTATGAAGTGGCTCTGTAATTAAAAACTAAAATATTATAATATTAAAATATTAAAAAAATAACAATACAATTATATAGATTTTTATTTTTATTAATAATACTATATATATATATATATATATATATATATATATATGAATTTAGTATTATTAATAATAATAAAATTATTGTATTATTAATTTTATTTTTCATATTTCATATTATTGTTGCACAGTAATGTTAATGCAATGCATAGCAGAACCACCTCATATTGTATCTGTTTTTTCTCATGAGGTCATTTTTTTATGTTCACCCTGAATATTAATGTGGCCACTTTCCCATGCAAGCAAACCGCAGCCTTCCTCATCAATTTTTTCAACACATATTTTTATGTCATTATAAAGAGATTATTCCTCTAGAGACAAGTTATTGAAGTTGTCAAATTTAATGTCTCAATAAAAGTTAATATCTTACCAAAATCACTGGCACAGTAGTGCTCCATTATGGTGTCGGCTTTCAACTCGTTGTCACAGGGTGGACACACTTTTGAAACTGCAGGGTAAAGAAAGGGAAAGTTAGTGTCTAGAGCATTTATCCAAAACATTTTGGTACTTAAAGAAGACTGTAAGACTTGTTTTTGGGAAATCTGAAAATATTGCATGCTTCAAGTGGTAACATCATTCAAGTCAGAAATAGCATTTACCTGTAATGACTAATTCAAACTTACTGTAAAAAAATGGCTGTGATTTTAACGGTAAAAAACTGTGAAAATGCTACAGTAAAAACCTGTTAAATGGTTAACGGCAAGTTCCTGTAAAATTTACAGGGAAAAACGGTAAACTGATGTTCCCAGAATTCCCTGCGTTGCATTTCAAATTTTGTTTGAATTTGATGTTTTTTCTTTGAACTATGTTTCTTCTTATTTTTTTCTTATCAGTTCTGTTTATTAGGGTTGTATGTTACATCTAATGTTGTTAAATTAATGTTTATAGCATATGTCAGTTTAATGAGTCTCACCATGATGGAGTTTAGTGTTCGTGTGAATGACACTGTGCACCTTCTATATATGTTATTATTTAAAAGCTGCTTGTGATGGGCTTTGGTTCATCATGTGATTTTTCTCATCACCACCTGCATTTGGTGGTTATCAGTGTATTTCAAAGGTACAAAACAGATTTCAGTACTTCAATAGGTTGGTATATTAACATTATATCAGTTAATGAAATTATGGTATTTAACTGTAAATTTAAGTTAAAACCGTAAAACCTAAAATGTTGGTACTGTATTTTTTACGGTAGAATTCCGGCAACCACAGCTGCCAGTTTTTTACCGTAAATTTTACGGAATTCTTTTTACAGTGTACATGTATTTTTGTCTAACAAACAATCCTGCCTCATGCCACTTGTGCCATTAGTTGAGCCAATGTTGCTGTGTCACACTGCTTGGGATGATTAAACACATAGCGTGAGTTTTGTTCACTCCTGTTTACAGGTATAATTGAAAGGTTGTGAATAAGTTCATTATTATTTTGTTTCTTTATTGGTGCACTGAACTGTTATGTGAGGTGAGTAGCAATGATACATGAGTACAGCGAAAGATGTACTTAGTGAGGCCTATCTCCGGTTAACCACTGGAGACACAAACAAACAAACAAAGGGTAGAATGTTTCATATTTACTAAAATGCTGTGATTATGTTAATTCTAACAGCTCTAATGGGGGTTTGGTTTTGTGCAGTTTCATTGCAGTGCTGGGCTCATGTGGGGGCAGCAGGCCAGTGCTAATAGAGCTTAATCCACAGCGTTTGAAGCCATGAGAGGGAGAGGTTTGGCAGCTGCTAGTTTTATTTCCTTGCAGAGGAAGGGAAGTTATAAAACAAGATTGAGACTTTCAGTGGTTTATCACTGTGAAATCACATCCCTACAGATCTGTAGTGTCATTAGTGTATGTACAACTGCGTATCACTGGACCTGAGAAAATATTTTTGGCCTCTCCAACACAGGATGTCTCAGGATGTTATAGAAACCAGAGTATTTCACACTCACCGCAGACGTACGAAGACGAATGCATGGGTAAACTTTTAATAGGTCACTGTGAAAACATACTTCTCAGCAGTTTGACAGTGAAAATGTTCACTGGAACATGCAAACAGCTGTACGTGACCTTCTTGGAGCTGATAGTTATTTGCTGATCTTATTTTTAACTGTAGACGTCACACACAGAGAGTGAAGCTACTTATTGTGACACCTACTGGGGTATCGGCTTTCTGTTCAGTGGACTTTTATATTACTGTATAACACGCTTAATGTACACATACACAATTTCACATTTATCATTACAAAAAAACATTACTAATTAGTATTTTTTCTTGTTTTTTAGTGATATTGAAACATGATTAATTTATGTGAGAAGCTAATTTGTGGATTTTCTTATACCCCAATGGCAAATAGTTTTTCTTGCACAGCCCTCACTTAATTGGCATAACAATCATATAATGGCCAATAATCAAATTAAACTTGATGATAATATCTTCATCATTTTACTTTGCATGAATGTTTTAATCTTTTAACGGATGTGTATTTTTACTGGAAAACCAGGGAAATTTTGGGGTAAGATTTTTTTATTCTTTTTTTTTTTTTTTTTTTAAGAAATAAGTGATTTGATTCACACACAATGTATTAAATTGTTTCGAAGTGATATTTCAAATAAATGTTCTTTTGAATTTTCTATTCTGATAAATGTATCATGGTTTCCACAAAAATAATTAAAGCACAAAATAAGCATATTATTAGGATTTCTGAAGGATCATGTGACACTGGAGTTTTTGGAGTTATTTAAGTTAAATTAATGTTTATTATTTCACAATATTACTATTTTTCAGTATTTTTGATCAAATGTATTTTTTAACAAATGTGACCATGGACCACAAAACCAGTCTTAAGTCGCTGGGGTATGTCAAAAATCATTAGGACATTAAGTAAAGATCATGTTCCATGAAGATATTTTGTAAATTTCCTACTGTAAATATATCAAAACTTAATTTTGTATTAGTAACATGCTTTGCTAAGAACTTCATTTGGACAACTTTAAAGGCGATTTTCTTGCACCCTCTTGCAGATTTTTTTGTACCCTCAGATTCCAGATTTTCAATCAGTTGTATCTTGGCCAAATATTGTCCTATCATAACAACCCATACATCAATGGAAAGCTTATTTATTCATGATGTATAAACCTCAATTTCAAAAAATTGACCCTTATGACTGTTTTTGTGGTCCAAGGTCACAAATGTATTTTTTAATTAGATTTTCGACAAATATTTACCTCCATCTCTTTGACAACTGGTAACAGTTCTTTTGATACGGTTTTTTGTTTTCTGTAGGATTTAATTATTTTTGTCATTTTTGCAAACAAAGTATAAAAAAAACTTCCGGGCTTCTATCACATCATCGATCCGCTTAACTGAGTAATTAGGAAGAATGCAGGATGTGGCTTGTTAAGGTTTGGAAAAGTCATTCATTTGTTCAGCTAAAAATACAGAAAGCTCTATTCGATCCCTGTATGGTGGTTCTAACAGAACAAACCGTGACCAGATTGGCTGAAGTTTGAAATTTTCCACTGACATCACCCACACAATGATGTGTGTTAGATCTGATCTCTGAGGTGGCGAATATGATTTTATCATTTACTCAGCACAGGTCCTCCCTCGAGTTCACAAAACAAAAGCATCTGGTAACAAGAACTTACATGGCTCGTCTCCAGACTCCCCCTTCCAGGTTAAAACCCAAGGGTCAGAGTTTATCACCCCAGCCTCGAGCACAGCCATAGCGGTAGATAATGAGGAGAGGGGTCAAAGTTCACCAGGCTTCAGTGCACAGGTCGTGGGGAGTTGAACCCCTCTGTAAGTTTCAACCATCAATTGGTCCCTGAGCAGACATTCCCATCCATTCAATATTCGGCGAGTCGGTGACGTGTGCGGTGACTTGCGCATGCAGAGCGTGTTGTGGAGGAAACTTTGTTTCAGACTCGCAGGCCGTAGCGAACTGCATTCTTGAAGCTGAAATGTCTTATTTGCACTGCAGAGCGATTTATTCTGTTTTGCAGGGTGGCTTGCTGGCGGGACGCCCGGTGGAATCGGAGCCAAAGCATGTGTCAGGAGACTGAGCGAGGGTAATTCTGCAAACCCAGTTTCTACAAGAAGTGCCAATTCAGAGATTGAGTGATATCAGAGCAATACTGGCTTTTTTTGTAATCTATTCCCTAAATTTCCTGTTGAATTCCTTCTTGTTTCCTTTTAAAACATGTGTAAGGAAAACATGCTTCTGAAAGGAAACTTTTTAATCAGCAAGAGTGCTTTAGTGACATGCTTAACAGCTCAGTCCTAAACTGGTTTCTGCGATGTAAAACATGTAAAATGTAGTTCATGTGGGAACATCGAACTGTTTTTATTCAAGTTTACTGACTAGAAATGTTTAACCTAAAAGTTATATATTCTACTGTACTGATTCAGTCATTTTATTTATGACTGAATGGCATTTATTCATTATTTATTTATTTAGATTTAGTTTTTTTTTTTTTTTGTTATTAACTTGTGTGGCCACATGTAAACTGCACATTCAAGCAAGATTTAATTAGCGATTTAATTAAAATATAAAAGGCTGTATTATGTTTTTGCAACAAGGGTATTTTTCATAAATTATTGGTCAAAAGAATGGTTTGATATTTACAATATACATTTTTTGCTGTTACAAAATTGTTTTACTGGTTAAAACTGGCCAGAAAAAAAGCCTATAATGGGTGATTTAAAGGGATAGTTCACCCAAAACTGAAAATTCTGCCATTAATTGCTCACCCTCATGTCATTCCAAACCCATAAGGAACACAAATTAAGGCATTTTTGATGAAATCCGAGAGCTTGTTGAATAAAGTCGTTATTTTTGTTTTCTTTGCGCACAAAAAGTATTCTCGTAGCTTCGTAAAATTACAGTTGAACCCCTGATGTCACATGGACTATTTTACCAATATCCTTGCTTCGTTTCTGGCCCTGGGAACATTTCAGTTGTATTGCTGTCTATGCAGGGTCTGAGAGCTCTCGGATTTCATCAAAAACATCTTAATTTGTCTTCCAAAGATGAACGAAGGTCTTACGGGTTTGGAACGACATGAGGGTGAGTAATTAATGACAGAATTTTCACTTTTTAGGTGAACTAACCCTTTAATGTCTGGTTTTGTTGTACTCATTGTGACAACATGCCCTACTATGTTGTCGGAAACTATCATTTGAACACTGTGTCTTTTTTTCCTGGGCAATAATTCTGGAAAGGTTAGTCATAGTTTTTTTTTTAATCCATGACTTTAAAGTATGTTGCTATAATATACTCACATTGAAAAATTTTTACAGGAGTAAATATTAATTGTGAAAACTAGCTGTGGTCTTCCTTATTACTGAAAAGAGCTTGACTAAAACCTTAACCGATGAAATCCGTCATCACTAACTGCTTCTCACAGTTTGTCATGTTGGATATACGAGTGCATTGCAAGTCCTCACAGTTTCCTCAGAGAGACTTCCTACATGTGTTTCCGTGTCCGAACGATTTCTGCATCGCTGACTTTCTGTATCACAGTTTATGAGGGAAATGTTCTGTTTAAACTATGCACAGGTCATAATTTTATGGCTCATTTGGACCCTTGAAGTTATGAGCAGCAACACTTTGGACATAAAACATTAATCAGGATGAAAAACTGCTGTGATTTATGTCTGTTTAAATGTGCAGTGAGCGGAGACAGAGACAGGTTTACATGTCTCTTTGAGTCGCCCCTCAGGCAGCAGCGCCTCTGCATTCACCAGAATACTGCAAACAATGGAATACACACTCACTCTATCTGAGCCGGTAAGTTTGTTTTACCTAGTACTTATTACGTCTAGCCAAATTAATTGTCTCATTCCTGCTCTTATAATAAAATGTAATCCTTTTTGTAATATGTATACTTTATAACCCACCAATGTCATTAAGCAGAGCTGCAAAAATAATGATTTTCAAACAGGTTTCCACAGACAATTCCCTCATCTGTTATTGGTCAGCTAACAAATAGCTCCGCCCCAAACTCACACCATTGGTTGAACCAATGTTACTGCTAGTAGTTGTCTCTGCATATTAAACTATACAGTAGAAGAAAAAATGTTAACATTTTCCATAAAAACTGACATGTTTCAGATTTCAACTCAGAATTTAAGCATGAAATATGTCACTTTTTATAATTAATGTTAAAATTAGTGCTGTCAAACAATTAATCGCGATTAATCGCATACAAAATAAGTTTTTGTTTACAAAATATATATGAGTGTGTACTGTGTATATTTATTATGTATAAATAAATACAAACACATGCATGTATATATTTAAGAAAAATATAATTCATGTTTATATATTAAATATATTTATATATAATATAAAATATAATAATATAAATGTATATACATGTAAATATTTTCAAAATATATACTATATGTGTGTGTATTTATATATACATAATAAATAAACAGTACACACACATATATTATGTAAACAAAAACTTTTATTTTGGATGCAATTAATCGCGATTAATCGTTTGACAGCACTAGTTAAAATATTATCATATTTTCCGAGGAGCCAGTGGGATTATTTTTGTTTTGCTATTTGTCTGCTAAAAAAAGCCTTCTGTTTGTAGTATGAACAATATTGTTTAAAGAGGCTTTTTTGCTGCACTGTCCAATGTGATGTACTGGAATGTATCATTTACTGTCAGTCTCCAGAAACAGCCCGTGATGCATGTCTATGGCTCTGGCTGTGAACGGGCCCCATCCCAGAATTTCACCTCAAACCACAGGGGAAAAAACAGCTCTTCATGTCCTTGGTCCGCTGCTCGTGTGCGCCGGAGCTGACAGCTGCAGGCCGGAGCGACTGGCCGTGTCAAGCGAGGGTTTATGCTGTCATGTTATCTCTAGAGTCCTGTTTCACGTCGATGTGCACACTCACCAAAACACACATCGCTGGAAACGCTTGGCCACGAGCTACTTTCCCATCCAGCTGCGATGTGGAAAGCACATTTGACTTCTGCTAGTTTTCAAGCTTTCAGTATCATGTCATTTCAGAACGGCTATGGTTTGTAATTGATATTGTCTCAAAGGTCCCACTCTTTCTGTGCTTGCTCTTGAGTTTGCTGCAATTTTAAGGAGCTTATTTTTCCAACAGAAGCCAAGCTACTTAACTTGGAAATATGAAAACAGTGTTGTGGAGTCACATTTTTTTCAAAAGCCACTTTTTTTTTCTTCTTTGAAAACATTGTAATCCATCAAATCTTAGTAGTGAAAAGAGAAGCTGTGTGCATGTTTACACACACGTTTACTTGGAGGCATACCAGACTTATGTTGTTTTTATATAAAGCTAATTATGACTACAGACTAACCAAAACCCTTCATTTTACCTAATTAAAATAAAAATAATAATAATAAATTAGCTTTAATTTTGAATTTCTTTATTTTCTTTAGTTTTTCATTTAATTTATATATATGTATATATATATATATATATATATATATATATATATATATTTATTAGTGCTGTCAAACGATTAATCGCATCCAAAAATTTTTGTTTACATAACATATGTGTGTATAGTGTGTGTATTTATTAGGTATATATAAATACAAACACATGCATGTATATATTTAAGAAAAATATGTTATGTTTATATATTAAACATATTTATGTATAAGAATATAAATATATAAATGTATATACATGTAAATATTTTCAAAATATATACTGTATGTGTGTGTGTTTATATATACATAATAAATATACACAGTACACATACATATATTATGTAAACAAAAACTTTTATTTTGGATGCGATTAATCGCGATTAATCGTTTGACAGCACTAATATATATATATATATATATATATATATATATATATATATTAATGAAACCTATAGGTTTTCTGTTCTTTGTAATGTTTTTTTGAATAAAGTTTCATTAGATGCTATTTGGCAATAGTCCAACAATAGTTTTTATTTATATATTTTTAATTCAAAAGGAAAGCTGCACTGTACAGTAAATGTGATTCATTGTGTATACAGCATGCAGTATGATGCATTCATATTTTTCTTGTTGCTTTGTATATGTGTCATTTGTGCATCACTTGTTGCATAAATGACACAGCCCTATACAAAACAATGAAAAAAATTATGAACACTTTTTTTTGTATTAACATTTACAAATTGTTCAGAAAATAAAATTTTTTAAAGATTTATTTTGTTTTTTATATGTACGTGTATATATATATCCTATTAATATGGCTTAATGCCATCCTCAAACTTCTCTTGAGCACTAAATACTCTTGTCTTTCCTCTGTCTGTTACAATAGTCCTTCTCATCTCAGTGAGACAAAGTAATTTACAACTTTTCAGACTAATTAGTGATCCAAAGGGTTTGGCTGCCCAGCTAATTGGAAACCTAAATGCACGATTAAACAAAGAGAGAGAGGCAGGACGCAGCAGGAACGCTCCTCTCCACATTCCACATGAGATGTTTGCTTTTGATAGTGAATTTTTTTTTTTTATTCTTCCGAGAGCTTTCCTTAATTTTACTTTCTCCTGAGCCTCAGGCTAAATACAGCAAGAGGAAATCCACCAATGGGCCCTATTGTATAGATTTACAGAGACTTAATGATTATAATTTTTCCACTTTTTAAACAAAAAGAGGAGATTTTGAAATCAGCAAGAATGAAGCACTGATCCTTTTTATAGCACGTAAAAAATTGAATTAAAAAACGATGCCTAATGGATAAGATGAAATATAACTTTGATATTTCTGTGTTTTATTAAAAATTACGGGCACATTTGGTTGCAGATCAGTGTGATGCTGTTAAAAAATAGATTTTTAGTTTTTTTCTCCTACTTATGAAATGTCCCCTGTGTAAATTAATTTCTGCTTTTCTTTGAATGAATCAATGACATTTGAATCAATAATATAATGTTATTTGAGGTCCTACCTGGAGTCTGAGTGGCGTGACCCGCGGAGAACTGCATGGGAATGCACAGATCGTTGTCGATGGGAAACTTCTCGCACTGCAGCATCTCCGGCCAGGGAAAGCCGTAGGTCTCCATGACCGGAGCGCAGCTGTCCCGCACCGCCTCGCACAGAGACCGGCAGGGGTAGATGGGCCGGTCCAGGCACACTGGAGCAAAAAGAGAGCAGAGGAACACCTGCGTGTCAGCGTGGCATCGCTTTGCCAGAAGGGGCACCCAGCTGCCCGCCTGCTGCTTGACCTCAGGCATGGTCTCGTGGTCCAGTAGGTTTGGCAGGCGCATCTTTTTGTAGCCCACGTTGTAGCAGAGGCGTAGGTCGGCTGGAATATCCACACACTGTGGCTGCTTGGCATAGAAGCGGCCGTTGTGGAAATTGTCCGATTGCCAGCTGTAGTAGTCGTACTCCTCTGCCGAAGCGGCTGAGGTGAGCAGAACCAGCGCTAGGGTCACAGCCTGGGTCAGAGACACCTGCCTCTTCTGCTCTGCCATGCTTTTAAAGTCCTGGTGTAATTCAGAAGAGGAATTGGGGGAGGTGGTTCAAAAAGATGAATTTTAATCCTTTTTTTGTTGTGTTTGAAAAGAAAAAGGACAAAAGTGCTGGGTTTTCCCTGTTTCCTTCTGGTTGTCCTGCGGTTTAATGCACTTAAACTCCTGGTAGCAGGCAGTAGTGGCAGATCTCAGAGCTCAGCTCTTCTCTAGCTTGACTCAAGTGCACCTAGTGAATAAAAGCCAGTGGACTCAGGGCCCTATGAGCTGACAACCCCTGAGTAAATCTCGCCCACCCACCTCCCACTGGTTTCCCCTGTCCACTGTAAGCCCCGCCCCCTTCCCAGCCACAGCCAACTGCTGCACAGTGGGCGGCACCCCTGCAGCCCACCCCCCTCGCAGACACTTCTACAGGCAGACCACGTGCTGTCCTGCAGCACAATGCGTGTGTGGAGTGCGCTGGGCTCATTCAGTTTCTCTTTAGAGAAGAGAACACACACACATTTTCCACACACATCTTCTGCCCCAGCCTTTCACATTCCACTTTATTAGGAAATAATCAGAAGGCGGAAAAAAGATTCATCTACAGGTGGTCAGGGCTTTTGGGCTGTGCTGTTTGAGATATGCTAATGCTGCCGCTGAATGTGAATAGAAACCGGCTTTCTCTCTGTCTCCTTCTATCATTCGCTGTCACACCGTGGGGCCCAAAATTCAACCCACAGCCACCCAGCAGCAGGGGGCCGTACTGCCATATTACAGCCGACCCAAATTGAGCAAACTTACTGATAGATCTTTATCTATTAGCTCAGGTTTTATACATTTTACTGAATGTGCATTTTGGTTTGCTTTTCTTTTTGTATTGTCTGTGTTGGCAAAAGCAGATGAATTTGTCATATATTTGAAATATATTTTGGCCAAAAACCTATATTGTCCACAATTTTTTCTATAGATGGGATGTTATAATGAATTATGAAAAATGTTTTTTTTTTTTTTTTTTCAAAAAACCTCCAAAGTTGTCTGGTTTTGATGAGTTATCTTTAGACATTAGTGCAGTGGAGAGGAAAAGGAAACAGGCCAGGAATAGTGCATCAGATGGGCGGCATACAAATGACACAGCAAACGGTGGTTACAGTAAATCTAGAAAGCTAACAAAATGTGGTCAGCAGGCTCTTTGAATGTTTACTTCTTGGAGTTTTACAAGCTGGCAGAGAGTGTCAGACCATTGCATAAGTGTTTTATATGTGACAGCAAATGCTGCAAAAAATACAGAAATACTTATTATTGTAGAATGACGGTTGAAATTTTGTCTGATAGACTTCCATAGCTGGTTCTTTACGAAGTTCATAAAATTTTTCATCCAGGACTGATCTCTGTGGGACTGAACTATAATCACTCGCTCTCTAGAAATGGAAACTCGTTCTGTCCTGTTGTGTGTTGCCCAGATTGTGTCAAAGACTGAAAGAGGCACAATTTTACGCTCTTTAGAAATCAATAATCACCGCAGTGGATATAAATGAGATTATAGTGATGATGAGGAATGTTATTGGGGCAAATATTCTGATGATATTTTGTGTCCATGAGGAATTTTCAGAAATCAGCATATAAATCTGATACCAAGAGATCCCAAAAAAGTCAACTTTGTGCGGTTTATTTATTGACAGGAATAATACTTTGTGGCATTTGATACACAAAAACATAATAACAAATCAAAAACAATAGATCATTCACTCTTACTTCACCAAGACAAGGTCACGTGTCTTTTTTTTGTTTTTGTTTTTTGTTATGTTTTTTTTTTTTTTTTTTTTACAATTTTTGGCATGCATTAAATAATTCATTCATTCCTTTTTTATTACATGTGCGATTTTGATTTATTTAATGAATTATCATGTAATATCAATTATAATCAACTGGCATTTATTTTCTTTTTCCTATTTTTTGGGGTCAAAAGGATATTTATAAAAAACTCAATAAAAGTTTTATGGCTGTAATTTAATTCCAATCTAATAATAAATAATCCTTAGTTGAATAAAGCTCCTTGCTATCAGATGTAGTTAGTGGAAACTGCTGTGTGAGCAGGTTCTCATTAGATGGACATGCTTTTCATTGTAGTTCAGTAAAAGACAAACTCCTTCAGCATGCTTCATCAGCATGCAGGGCTGTGTTAATTGGCTATTCAACTCTACACTTCAACTTTCTCCAGCTTTGTGATTGGCTCAGCATTTAGAGATTAAGTTCAAGCACCGCTGGAAGTGCACTTTCAGCCAAACGCTTAAAGAAAGGATTTGAAGTGACTATTAAAAGGGTTAGTTTCAGGGTGCTGGAGAGGTGGCCCAATGCCCAGATATGCTCAGTAAATTCTTGATAAGCCGGGCAAGGAAACCCTGAAGAATGGAGAGAACGCTCTGGTCAAATGAGGGCACGGGATGTTTATTTCTTAATAGTAAATGTTATTTTAAAAGAAAATGTTAATGTTAACACAGTGCACAATAGAAATATGTGTACAAACAGGGCCAAATTTGTTTCGGTTGGGAACAATAATATCCATGGAGATTGTTTTTCTGTGTTTTAGATGGAAGTTCTGTGCTCTGAGGTAAAGTTAATGTCATTTGGTTGTGATGTGCAAACAATCCTAACAGAATGACTGTGACATAAGAATGTTAGTTCGTATCTGCCATGTCAGTAAAAGCATTAGCTTATAGAGCACTTCAAATGCCATATGCATTGCTGCATGTGCTTTATAGTTTGGTTTGCCTTTACATTCCTTACAAACTGATGTAATATATATTGTGAAATGTCACAAATGATCCAATGGGTTTTGTGTATTTCAAAGTATTTTGAACATTTTCGAATGCAGATAATAACCATAAAAGGTCTGAAACTATTGGAGTTTCTGTATTGGACAGATTTTGGGGCCCACGTTGAACATCTGGGATTCAGAATCTAATTTAAAGCATGAAAATAAACTTTTTTGTTTTGTGCTTTTGACAAATTTAAAACAAAGGAGCACTGTGTCATAAAATGAATTAGAAAAATCACTATTTCTAGGTCACTAATCTAATAAGCAAATTTGTAACCATGTGAACTCCTTTGTGCGAAAGGTCAGATTTTCTTGCATCTACTACCTACATGTTCTGCTTAATGATTGTTTTTAATTATCTGCCACATGAGCAGGTAAATCCAATGCTTGTTTGTATATAGAGTTTCTAAAGGTCTTGTGCAAAAACGGAAGGGTCCACAAATTAAGGCCTTAAAGAGCAAAACATCTTAAATGCATCAAGTCAAAAAAAAATGACAGTTTGTGTTGGGCAAAATCTCTGATATCTAATAGTCAAGCATGTGTCAATTGATTAATGCCAAACCTAGAGTAATTATGAAGGTCTCAGCCTTCTTTTCACATGGCAAGTGTCAGCAGTGTTGAAAGCATCTTATAGTATGTTGTTTACAAGTGAAAATCAAGATCTGAAAGATGTTTGGTTTTCTTGTCTATGAGGCCTCTGACGACTTATAAATGGCCTGATGATGTTACAATTTTATGTTTGGAGTCTAAGGATTGAATCACAAAATGCATTACCACCGACAGCATATCTAAAGGGAAGTTTGTTATAAAATCACATAGTCGCTGAAATGTGATGAAATACAGGGGTACATTTCTTACCGCAGATTTGACTTGAGATAGACCCAAAATAAGTACTTTCGCTGGCAAATGAGTTCCACAAAACCACTTGGACACACCGGACTGTGAACCAATTTATTTATTATCCCTGGAAATGCAAGATCACATTTTGACTGTATTAGGCTCACTACCTGGCACGGGTGAAGGGACGCCACACTTGCAAGCAGCCATGGAGTCAGGCATGCTTGCGGGAAACGCACTTCAGTTTGGATTGCGCTTCCCCCAATCACAGGCGGGTCTTTAAGAGACCCTTGAAAAGATTGTGGTCATGGAGCAGAATTCAAAGGGACAGATCAGAGAATAAAGGGCCCTCAAAGCCAGGTTCTGCAGAGGATGGAGGGGTCCGGGAGTCCTGGGGGTCTGCAAATGCAGGCAATGATGTGAAACTTCCACTGACATGCCCGAGCTGCCACGCGAGAAACAAAACATTAAAAGAGATGAAAATGAAGTATAGTTGAAGTGTATTCAAGATTTATATGTCAAAGGAATTAATAATAATAATAATAAAACATTTATAAAAAGGCTTAGTGGACTCGCACAAGGAGCTTTTATGGAGAACCTCCAGAATAGAATAAAATGTGCCACAGTTCAGCTTGTATGGAAGCTTGTTTTGCCATAGAAAAAATGACTTTTTATATCGCAATTCAGAATTTTCCTTGCTATTGTTTATATCTCACAATTTGCAATTTTTTTTTCTCAAAATTATGAATTTATATCTCGCAATTTTGACTTTTTTCCCTCAGTATTCTGAGTTTGCATCTTGCAACTTTGACTTTTTTCTTGAAATTCTTTTTTCATCTTGCAATTTGAATTTTTTTTTTTTTAAATTTGAAAGTTTCTAAGAATTCTAAGTTAACATCTCACAATTTCATGTTTTTTTTTTCTTGAAATTCTGAGTTTACATCTCACAGTTTTGAGTTTTTTAATTCTAAGTTTACATCTTGAAATTCAGACTTTGTTTCCTTAGCATTTTGAGTTTACATTTTGCAATTTAGATTTCTTTACATCTCACAATTTTGACTTTTTACTCTAAATTATAAATTCTGATTTGTGTGTGTGTGTGTGTTTAATAATTTATGCCACTGAATAAAAAAAGGTAAATGTGAATCTTTTTCTCGTGATTCTAACAGTTTTTTTTCCAATTGTTTTTTTTTTCTCAGATATCTCCAAAAAATCTGAATTGTAAGATATAAAATCAGAATTGCAAGAAAAAAAAGAAGTGTGAGATAAAGTCACAATTATCTTTTTTTTTTAATTCTTTGGCAGAAACAAGCTTCCATTAGCTTGGCATCTGTGTTACTTTGTCAGCACAAGGTGGAAGAATTGGAGTACTGTACTAAATCACACTACTGCCATTTCTTGTGCACATTTAACATTTATGTAATGTTATGATAATAAAATGGGTTTTCCAAATGACATGCTGTTGGAAGCTGAAGATATTTAGGAAATACACACACAGTCCCTACAGATCAATCCATCACTCCTTAATGCTAGTTTACCTGTCGCTTCTGCTTATAATAGCAAACTAACTTAGCAAACAAATGACAGTTTGTGTTGGGCAAAATCTCTGATATCTAATAGTCAAGCATGTGTCAATTGATTAATGCCAAACCTAGAGTAATTATGAAGTTCTCAGCCTTCTTTTCACATGGCAAGTGTCAGCAGTGTTGAAACAAAACGGGTATTCAGACAATTCC
The DNA here is from genome assembly GCA_021397915.2 of Tor tambroides. Classification (NCBI taxonomy): domain Eukaryota; kingdom Metazoa; phylum Chordata; class Actinopteri; order Cypriniformes; family Cyprinidae; genus Tor; species Tor tambroides. The sequence goes on from JAFVLL020019186.1 coordinate 95,345, forward strand.
AGACTTTCCTCAACCGTCTCGCTGGCAAAATGTGGCTTTTGAACAGGCAGACTCGAATTCCCTCCAGAGGATTTTCTTAATCATCTTATATGCCCTGCAAGGATGCCCGTGGCTCAGCTGCCATAACAGTCTACAGCAGAGGAATGGAAAGGGCTTTAAATGTGCTGTAAGCAATGTTAGCTATTCAGGAACTCCACCAAAGGAGGCTTTAACACTAGTCTTAGTACTCCCTTCTCTTCCATTCATAGGCATGTCAGTGTAGGAGAGAAGAAATGCAAGCACATGCAGAAAAGTTTTGACTTCTGCTGCATACCAAAGTTTGGTGAACTCTGACTTGAAAATTTGTATGTCGAAACGACATTTGACCAAAGGAGAATGTAAATGTCACAGAATGACCTCTAGGCTCAGTTCTAACAGGAGTCCCAAAACCCAGAAACTCAAAAAGCTTGTGACTTGTGATTGTGTGAATTTTTGAACTTCCGTTAATAGGCTTCATCAATACCCACTCCTCGTGATTTTAGATGTTTTGAAAAAGGTGGTTGCTACATTAAATATTATCCTGCCAAGCATATAAAATCATCTACTCACTAGTTTATGTTTATATTCACACACTCTTGAACTCTTCAAACTGTTCTTTTACTTTCTTTCAAACTTTTCAACTCATAGATTTAATGAAGTTCCTAAATGTAAGTTAGGGAGGAGCGAGCCCATCCAATCTTTCAATCAACAGCCAGAGTATATAAGCAGCTGCTTACCTCTCTTCAGTCTCAGCTGTTCCAGCATCCCTCCACCTCCCCAATCTCCACCTTCATCTTAGGTACCTTGCCCTCTGTAATCATCTTATATCAAGTCCCTGGGGGGTATATCAGAGCTCGAGTTGAAGCTGCTTCATCGAGCCCCTTCATCAGTGGACAATAGTTCTGCCCGGACGATAACGCGGAGCCATATAATTAATATCAGTAATACGCAGCATGCACGATACAAGGAAATGATCAGTAACGTCATCACCACTGGATGGTTCAAGTCTTGTTTTGGCTGCTCGGTTTTTCTTCTCTTTCCGCATGCAGTCTTCATCCGACCTTAAACAGAATTCTGTTTCTTATGATCGGCAGCTCGCTTCTACTCTGTTTGCATTTGCTCAGTATGTGGCGTTACCCATGTGGAGAGTCGACTCCAAGAGATGTTAAAGAACTTGGTGACTCGTCTTCATGAATCTCCTCAAGATTCTTCTCATATGACTCATAGTTTTCCTAAGAGTGTTCCAGCACAGCAAGAGTGCAAACCATGTGAATTTATTTACTCTGTGTGTAACCCTTGTGCCCTATATCCATACTGATCCACACTGACCACCTTCGCACGTACCTCTATTCCAGTAGACAGATTATAAAATTATAGGGCAAACTATTCTAAAAGAAGTTTTATAAGTTGGGTTCATTTGTTTTTGTTTGTTTTTTTGTTTGTTTTTTGAGGCCCCTGCAAGGTTTTACAGTAAAATTGCTGTAACAGAAGAACTTGAGTACTTTTTAGAGTTATTTTTATTATTAATAATAATAAAAATAATTTATCCTTACGCAAACACAGCTTCTTTTTGCAGGTGTCAATTTAGTACCAGTTGAAAATATTGTTTCTTAAATATGAAGCTTAGTATATTCTAAATGTAATATATAACATTTAAACACTTTTATGATGCATTTTTGTTAATTGTTGAGGTTACTTTTATTATATGAAAACAGCAGCAGAAGTCATTCTGCAAAATAATTAATTTTGTGTTCCACCAAAGACTTATATCTGTTATTTATTAATAAACTGATGGAATCATGAATGGAAAATAGTTCTTTTTTTATTTTTGGAAATGGATAAATTGCTTTTTGATTTTGATATATCGCCTACAGAATAAATATATCCTTGTTGGAAAGGTGTTGGAGCATTTGAGGGAGACATCCTTGTTCTATACGTGGCTGTCATACTCTGTTATGAGCTCTAATGCAATTAAACTTCCCTGTTTGCTGAACAATTACAGATGCCCAGAGGTCTGCCAGATCTCATGTGTTCCCCTTCACCACACAGAATCACCCTCATTCTATTGTATTACTAATGTCGTTGTTTTCCTTTTCACTCTCTTTTTTTTTTCTTGAGGTGTTTCGGTGTAGCTGCCAGGTGAAACAAGATCACGCGGTTGCCTGTGGTGCGAGGAGCCAGAAAACGGCAGTGAGGATAATTTCAAGTTGCACTTTCATATTAAGTCACAAGCATTATGCACTCAACACCAGAATAAATAGACTTAGCCCCAGATGGCACAGCCCACGCTGTGTTCACTAACCATATGATGCATATTTTACAGAAAACTGGCAAGTACTATTAGAAAATAGGCAGTTACAATCTGATTGGCTAGCGTTTATGCAATTTCTGGCAATTGGGGTCCAGTCTAACTGGAAAAGCCATGTTTACAAGGTACTTGGTGCTTTTTGATAAATTTGCCAGATTAGCGGCATAAAATATTTGGCCGATGTTTAGATTTGTTTGAGGCGCTTAGTTGCCAGTTAACTAGACGTTCACGAGCGGACATAAATTCTGATCATAATGTTTGCACTCATGTTTGTTAATTAGTTGGGTTTTTAGTACAGTTTACTATAGAGAGTTCTTTGAAGGTTTTTTTCAATGCTAGTCTATTATTATGGCGTCAACCATATTATATAAATGGAACATAAAAACAAAGTGAACTGTGATTGGTTGCTTTAAACATTGGTAATTTTTGTGCAAGTAAGCTTTTCTTGGACAGAGTAACATGCAGTTTGGACCAAACCTTGTGCCATTAGTCACAAGTCTAGCTATTTGAGATTACCGAATACATGTCCCAACCACAAGAGGGGGTCGACAGCATGAAGGGAAACAGGACGGATATAGCAGACCTTTCTTGACATTACCAAGGGACGGCTGCTCCTTCAAGGTTCATGTGCTGGACAGAACTTTTGTATAAATTGAGATTAAAATTGGTCAGGCTCCAGAGCAGGTTACTGCATATGAAGTCATAAACTTCTACTGAATCTATTATGTCCCAAGACTGGCTAAAGCCAGTTTGACATAATCCAGGGGTGTGCAACAGGATCTGTCCCCTTGAACATCAGCATAGGAACTCTGACGTATAATTACCGAATATGCTTTCATACGGCATTTGATCAGTCACAGCTGCTGTGCAATCATGTGCGCCGAGAGCCAGCGTTCGGTGTAGTTTTTCTTCAACACCAGCAGGAAACTGGACCCAAACCAAACCAGCCTGTTCTGATGGCTGTTCTAAGCTCCATTTTGACAGCTTATATTCAGAAGACACAGAACCTTATTTATGAAAATGTGAATGCTCTTTTATTTTTCCCTTTGCTTTGCTAAACTGGCCACCTTCAGGATGATGTTTTTGTCTTCAGGATGTGTGGCCTTGTGTTTCAATGATCCTTTTCCTTTTCAAAATGCAACACTTTCCAAAAGCAGCAACTGCAGAGGTAGATGTATGGACTTTTAGGGGAGAATTCTCTGAGCTATATTTGAAGCAATTGCACAGTCATGTTTTGTGATCTTTAAAAATGTAAAATCAAATACTTTCACTAGACATTATCCAGAGAATGATGCTTTTTAGCTATTGTTAGTCAGTTTTGGATGTGCTACTCAAAATATGTAGCTAGCTCTGCCACTAGCGTGAAAGTTAGCTAAGCTAAAAGTTATCGTTGTAACATTGTTTTCGTCAGTACCTGAAAGTTTTCAGAAAAGCAAAGGAAAAACTGCATGTGGACCCTTTTACACTCTCACACGAAACTTCGGTTTGCATGATTTCCTATTGAAATAACTGGATTTCGCCAAAAGAAATTAGCCAAGCAATATTTACACTAGTTTACATAGTCTAGTTACACTACAAGCTGAAAGCTACATAGCTTGCTACTTCTGCGCTACTTCATATACTATATATATCATTTATTTTTATTTACTGTATTTATTAGCAGGGTTGTGTGCCATTCAGAATTCATTTGAGATTGCTTTTTAAATTCAAATTAAATTCTTGAATCTGAACCAAAATTTAGAAATTCATAGTCAGTGATTTATTTTATTATTTTTTTTCTATCAAACTTTGAATGTTGGTTTGACAGTCTATTTGAAGTTTGAAGGTCTATAAATTTTACAAAGACACTCAGGTACTTTAAGTTCTTTTGTGTACTATTAGTATTTATATTCACATATAGAACTGTTCAGAAGCTTTACAGTACATGCATGTGTTCTTCATCGCTGGCAGCCAGAATTCAGGTTTGGATTCATTGACTGTAATATCCTGTTACTGATTTATGTTTTGCTAGCCTATTTGATCACTGAAAAGAAATGACTCAGAAGAAAATGAACACATTAGCCTTGCTTTTGAGAAATGCAGTTAAACTAATAACAATTTGAAACAATGCTACTGCCCTCACTGTTCTGTTTTTGTCCTTAACCATGTTAAAAAGTATTTTGTTGACAGACTGTTAAATCTACAAGATCAAATTTTGTGTCACAGTTGGAATTCTAGCCCTAACTAGTCTCTGCGCTGAGGCCTTGTACTGTTGTCACAATAACATGGCTATCCCATACTGCTCGGTCTGAGGTCTTTCTTATCTGATGAAATTTCAAAAATATTCCCAGCAGAATGAAGTGTTTCTGGGATCTGAAAGTGTAATGTAATCTCTTATTGTGGAGTGAGAGCATCAGTCAGTGTCTCATATCTCAGCAGGACCATGACTGAGACGGGGTCCTAATTTAGAGCTCTTCATGAAAAAAAGGAGTTGAGCACTGCAATATAACCCAAACACACTTCCCCCCATCAGAGCTGGATCTGTGCCCAACATTGTAATCATCTAAATCCTAGAAGTTCGTGTTTGGGAAGTGTGTTTATCTTATCAAAGATCTGAGCTGTGGGAATGGACACATAGTCCATAAAATGTCCTCCTTAAATCCAATGAAGGCCATGGGATATTCTGAGATAAAGAATTAACCCAGAGACAACAAAGATCATCCAATGTCCTGGATGACACTCTCAGAAGAAGCAGATGTCTCATGTGCTGATGAGTTTTTGTTCTTTTGGAATTTCAGAATTGTGTGTATATATTTTTACATATTTGAATCTTTTGGGGGGGGGGGGGGGGCGGTATTGTCTATTGGCAGCAAAGCATATTTTAATTTTGTGGAGTACTAAATTAAATAAACTACATGGATGGATGACTATAATGGACCAAGAATTACTTTGACGATCAATGCTTTGATTTGCTCAAGCGTCCAAAATGCATTTTGAAGATTGATTTCTTAAACTAATAATCGCTTGTTTGGGTACAAATTGTCCAAAAGTAATCAGGTCTAATACATGCTAAAAAGGCCAAAGAGAATAATTTAGGCCTTATCTTAAGCCTTTCCAGTATGTTTTTGGAGAGTAAAACAAAAAAGAGGAGAGTTTTTAAATCTGATGGTGCTGCATTCTGTCAGTCTTTTTCTAAAACGCCCCAAGGATTATTATATAAGCCTTCTGTTTAAAAGAAAAACTCCCTCATTAGAAGGGAATCTGAACTTCTATAAGCACAGTGTTCATCCAGTCTTTAGCCCCATATTCATGTTCCACTTCCATTTAGACTTTCAGCTCTTTCTCAGCACTTCATTTGCAATTCCATTTAATAATTGTTCAAAAACAGGGGATTTACAGTAAGTATGTCATTGAAAAGCTGTCAAATACAATGAAATGTAATGACATGTTTTGTTTCCATGGCAAAATTTCTTCTAGACACATGGTTATGCATCCCAGTGTACAGTATGTGCTTTGAAAATTAAGAGAGTTCAAATTCATTATTATTATATAGATTTTGAGTTGATGTCACTATGCTATTTTGCAGTCACAGAATAAAGTGATGACAGTGCCGAGAGGGGAACTGAGCGACACAGGACATTAAATCTTGTTGTAAACAAGACAGACTTTGTGTGCTAACTCTGGGGCCTTGACTAATGGGTTCATTCTACTGTTACAAGCAATTCTGACACCTCAGTCAGTCTCTAACATACACAAATAACTAGAGATTAGAAGAGATACTCCTATGAAAACAGACACTTACATAGATCCATATTTCCCTGAGTCTGGCTAGTATTGATACTCTACCAGGTATTCCTTGTGTGAGTAGAAACCTGGTAGAACACAGGAGAGGGAGTCATGCTTCTCTAAAGACACATCTTTGTTTTAAGTCAGGAGAATATGATTGTTTACATTTTAGACACATTTTTGAGAAATCGTTGTTGATTACTGCAATTTATTAGCAGTGATTTTCAATGATTCACATTTAGTGGTTCTTCAAGAGTCAAATAAGATTCAGTAATTATTGATTAGCGTAAGTAAACTGGGAGTAAACCATTTCTGTCATCAGTTTGCTAATTCTACTGGTTAGTTAATCATTTTTTCCATTTTAGGTAGCAGTGACTAAAATGTTAATGTATCACTAGTTGTCTTGCATTGGTTCCAGTGTTTCAGTAATCTGGTGATTTAGTGTTGTTCTTCTCAGTGTTTCAGACTTGCAAAAATTCTGGTGTTTTTCCAATGATCCAGTGTTTTCATCTTTTCAGTGTTCCAGTATTTTATGTTTCTAGTGTCATTGATTCAGTATATTTTTCAGTGTTGAAGTGACTTTGTGTTTGAGTCAGTGTTTCAGGATTTTTGTTTTCAGTTTCCCTAGTGTTTCAATGATCTAATGCTTTTCTATCTTTCCAGTATTCTACTATTTTGTTTCATGTGTTTCCAGTGTCTTAGTGATCCATTTTTTAATTTGATGTGTTTCAGTGTGTCAATAACCCAGTGTTGTCGTGTTTCCCATGCTCACAATTTTCCAGTGTTTAAGTGACTTAATAGCTATGTTTCCATCCAAAGTTGCAAATTAACTTATGTGCAAAATTGGAATATTGCATAAAACATCTGCGAATATGACTTCCTGATAAACTGGCACTATATTTGAGTAAGAAAAGTAGGAGAAGCCACTCAATATTATAATTTTCATATACAATAAATTACTTGCACCTCAGAGCGCAGATGAAACACAATAAATGTGGTCACTGCTTTCGGAGGTGGATGCCTGTTGTTTGGAAACGCAGTCATGGAAGACAGTTTTGGGAAGCAATTATGCAGAAATACTTTGCTCAGGCAATTTCAGAATGACCACAACAACATTTGAGATGCTGTGCAATGAGATCAATCCGCTGGTTAGTTAAGATGACTTTTTTGATGCGCATGTATTTCCAAGTGTTCAGTGTGTTTCCATCTCCTATTATTAGGATTAACTTTACACAAGTCAAAAACCACCTCAAGTGAGTCTAAAAACATTTTTGCGAATTAAGGGATTTTTTTCCCAAAATTTGATGTTTCCATCACTCGTCTCTGATGCGATACTTCAAAACGCGCATAAAAACAAGGTGATGGAAACAGCTAGAATTTCAGTTCCCTATCGAAAGGTAATTCCCGTTGCGTTGTCATTGACGACTGCTTTGAGGAAACTCTTGTTTACTCTGTTACTGAAACCAAATTGGTTAACGTTTGTGTAATTGCACAAACCAATGGCGCTTGAGCCCGCCAAAGGGGGGGAGCCGACTTGCTATAAAAGTCTGCCCAGAGCGCCATTTCATCAGAATCTTCTCCTTCAGCGACGAGACCATCTCTTCGCTGACTCTGCAAGAAGCCGAAGAAAAAGAAGCTTTCCTGCTCTACGCTGCTCTTCACCACTCCCGCCGTCGAATCCAGCCCCAGCAGTGGACGATTTCCCCTGCGGCCATCCGGCGAGGAAAAAACCAAATCGGACGGTCGGGCGTCGCCCAAGCAGAGGCTGCACTCGCAGGGGCTTCGTGTCCTCACTGTGAGGACATGAGCCTGGCTCGCCTTCGCTCGCGGACCGCATTTTTTCACGAAAGTGATCCTCCCCGGTCCGTTCCGCCGTCTTCTTCCAGCTCAGGCTGGGGCGCTCTGCACGAGGGTAATCCGGCGTACGGCTCCTGGACGACCCACGAGCGATGCCTGCATATCAACGACTTCGAAATGATGGCTGTTTGTCTGGCCCTGAAGACCTTCCTGCCAGCCTTAAAGGGACATCACGTCCTAGTCCGGTCGGACAACACAACGGTGGTGGCCTACATCAACCACCAAGGCGGCCTCAGGTAATGTCCCCTTCACAGGATGACTCGACGTCTCCTACTTTGGGCACAGAAAGAATTCCTCTCACTACGAGCGGTTCATGTGCCGGGCAGACTGAACCAAGGAGCGGATATGTTGTCAAGAGACAATGTAGCTCCAGGGGAATGGAGACTACATCCCCAGACGGTTCAGATGATTTGGTCAGTTTTCGGCAAGGCAGAGGTCGACCTCTTCCCCTCTGAAGACAACTGTCACTGCCCAACCTATTTCTCAAAGTAGCGGGATGCTCTGGCCCACGACTGGCCCAACACCCATCTGTATGCATTCCCTCAAATTGCCCTGCTACCCAGGTTATCAGGCGAATCAGAGAAACGAAATGCTCTCTCCTCCTCATGGCCCCCCTCTGGAGGAACCAAGTTTGGTTCCCAGAGATGATCCAGTTGCTGTCTGCAGCACCGTGGTCAATACCACTGTGGAGAGATCTTCTCTCACAAATGCAGGGCAAGATTTGGCATCCCCAGCCGGAACTGTGGAGACTTCATGTCTGGCCGCTCGACGGGAGTCTGATCGACTCCCAACGAGAGTCACTAATACCATTTTAGAGGCTAGAGCTCCGTCCACACGGCGCCTCTATGCCCTTAAGTGGTGAGTCTTCAGCGACTGGTGTTCAGCACGTAATCAGGATCCGATTTCATGTGACGTGTCCCACGTGCTAATCTTTCTACAAGAGCTGCTGGACAAGGGGCGCACCCCTTCCACGCTCAAGGTCTATATGGCAGCCATTGCGGCGAATCACTCTCCCGAGGCTGGCCGGACTATTGGCAGAAATGAGTTGGTTGTTAAGTTCCTTAGAGGCGCTCGGCGGTTAAATCCTCCTCGCCCTAAGACTGTACCGACCTGGGACTTATCTATAGTCCTCGGGGCCCTCAAGGGCCCTCCCTTTGAGCCGCTTCAAACAGCTGGCGTAAGGGTCATGACGCTCAAAACCGCTCTGCTTTTGGCCCTAGGGTCCGTCAAGCGAGTGGGTGACTTGCAAGCCCTGTCTGTCAGTGCTTCCTGTCTTGAGTTCGGACCCAACGACTGTAAGGTCGTTCTTCAGCCGCGCAGCGGCTATGTACCGAAGGTGCTCACAACTCCGTTCAGAGCCCAGGTTATCTCCCTTCTAGCCCTCCCTGAATTGGACGGTGATCAAGGTCTATCGCCCTAGCCTATGCCTCAGCGGGCGTACAGTGCCCTATAGGTGTGAGGGCCCACTCCACAAGAGGAATGGCCTCCTCCTGGGCCTGGTTCAGCGGAATCTCTATTGGAGAGATTTGTGCAGCTGCCGGCTGGTCGTCGCCGTCTACCTTTATTAGATTCTACAGTTTGGACATCCCTGCCCTGTAGGCACAGGTACTATCTGCTTAATGCTACTTTTTTCCCCCCTTCGGGCGGGAAAGGCTTATGACAAGCAGACCCCAGATCCCACTCGGGTCTCTTATAGCTCGGACTCATGAGGCCCACACTGAGTGTGCCTGAGCTGAGCTCGCGGAGCAGGCTTAGCTCTGCTTCTGCTTATAGCACGGTGTTACTGGATGCATTCCCCAAAGCAGTCGTCAATGACGACACAACGGGAGTTACCTTTCAATAGGGAACGCTCCGGTTACTCACGTAACCTCGGTTCCCTGAGATAAGGGAACGAGCGCTGCGTAACTGGCCGTGCTGTCGCTTCAGTCATTGATTCTGATGAAATGGCGCTCTGGGCTGACTTTTATAGCAAGTCAGCCCCCCACCTTTGGCGGGCTCAAGTGCCATTGGTTTGTGCAGTTACACAAACGTTACCCAATCTGGCTTCAGTAACAGAGTAAACAGGAGTTTCCCCAAAGCAGTCGTCAATGACTACGCAACGCTCGTTCCCTTATCTCAGGGAACCGAGGTTACGTGAGTAACCGGAGCGTTTTGTATACATTTTCAGTGTTTCAGTGTTCGTATGTTTACAGTGCTTGAAGTGTTTCAGTAATTTTATGTATTTCTGTGTTTCCACTGTGTCACTGTTTCCGTGATTCAGTAATTTTGTGCATTTTCCTGTTTCCATTCATAAAAGTGACAGTGTTCCCAGCTTTTCAGTGCTCCAATGATTCAGTAGCCCCTTTTTCCGTGTTGTGGTGTTCCAGTATTTCAGTATTTCCAGTGATTCTCACCCTCACTCCACACAGAAGCCTTTCACTCCAGTCCTGTGTAACTGGCCTGGGGTTTGCCTCTGTTAAATCACAAAATCATTCACCGCTGCTCAGGGCATTAACTTTCCAGCAAGCAGGACAAACCCTTTACAAAGGTGCTCAGGTAGTCCTGCAGCTATGGAATCTTGGCAGTAGTGTTTGAAAACAAAACAGCCTGATAACATTTTTTCATGTTTTATTATGCTTTCCCATCCAGAACTTGGCTATTTTCCTGCAGAAGGCTAATTTGCTGTGCTGAAGCAGATGTTTAACAGATATAAAAATTGGCAAACCGTTGGATCTTCACCTCATATTATAGTATGGAGAGTCTTAGTCCATTGACATCAGTGAGTGATAGTACTCCTGATATTGATTACTGTGTGGCCTCCAGATGGAAAGACAGCGGCAAAGAGGAAAGTTTAGTCATAAAATATGCTTGAGATGACAGCATACCTTTAACATCTTCTTTTGTGGGCGTCTCTAGCTGGTCAGGAACATAGGACATAGCCCACAGAGCAGGATGAGGGTTTCTTGGTGTTATTTTCCTGCGCTCACACTGCTGTGATTATCAACAATTTCGCCATAATGAGGCCCCACAAATTCTGGCCCATCGTGTGCAGAAAAGGGCCAAAGCAGGGTGGGATGTGCTATAACAGTTTGGAAAACAGACATGACTTCAAAGCATCAAGACGTTGGCAGATCTTTCATAAGATGGAGAGAGGGAGAAGGAAAGGGAATGTCTGACAAGTTAATCCAGAGCAGGGGGGAGTTATTATTATTTTGGCTCCATCCCCCCCCCCCCCCCCCACCATCTTTCATATGGTGTTGGAGCTCCTTTTTGATTTTTAAAAGCATAAGAGTGGAAAGGAGAAAAAATGCGGCTTCTTGTGCAAAAAGACCAATTAAGTAGGAGTGTGCAAACTGTATTCAGCTCTTGATTAGGTAAAAAAGAAAAAACTGGTGCTTCCGAGAACAGGGAGGAGATTTGGCCCTCCTGTAACTCTCGCAAGGATTCAGTGTTTAGAATCCATGATGTGAAGTCCAGCTCTGAGTTAATGAACCATGACTTACACCTTTTGTAAGGAATGGATATGACATCTGATTCGAGAGCAAAGCACAAAGTTCTCTTGGTACCTCATTACTGAAAATTTCAACTCACAATTGTCTCATCCGGGTTGGCGTCAAAACGGTGTCGTTTCTGTTTGATGTAAATTCATCCGTGCTCTAGCACAGTATTTTCCATACGTTTTCAATGAGAGTATCTGGGTGGATCCTTTTGTTTAGATCCATCAGTCTGTGGAATGAATGTAATTTTTATATTTCAAAATCTACACAAAGCATTCCATTGTTGTGATACACAAGACCCTAAAGTTGTGCTCATATTGTTATAGTTTTGTTTGAGAGGTTTGTATCCCAACTCTTAATATTCTCTGGATAATATAATTTGCATAATTACCAAAAAACACTGTGAAGTGCATGCAACCTCCAAGCTTTGTCAGCAATCCATTAATCATGTCACTGTGAATAGAATAATTATTGTAATTGCATCAAATTAATTATGGTGATACGTAAATAATGAATCAAATTAATCACAATTCATTTCATGTATGAACATTTTCTTAATACAAACACCAAAAATAAATGAATGCATAGACAATGTATATATTATTGTGGCAGATACATTAAGGTAAACAATTACAAAGGGGCTTTACAAGTCAATGTACTGTATGATTTATTTCCATATTTATATCACATTTCGGCACAGTAGGTGTTCTTTTATTACTTGTTTTGTATTTTTAAGAAACTATTTCGAGATCCTGTGAAAGTTTGTATTTTGCATGAATGGTGGAATTTACATATGAGTCACAAAGAAATGATTAATTACAGGATTTATTTTATAATTAATTGCATTAAATTAACTGGTTAAAATGACAGTTCTAGTTAAGATCAAAAACTTGTACATTTGGTTTGTTCCAGCTGTATATGCAGTTTCTATGGATTTTAAATATATGTTGGTGTAATTTCACTCCCCTGTAAGGGAATATTAGTGTTACAGTTTTACTTTAAACTTGAATGATGAGTGTTTTTTCTTCTTTCGTGAACTCAACCAGCCTGAATGAGATTAATAAGACCCTGTCTGTTCGTCGCCGCAGGGTAAGCAGGTCGATGTAGGCGGTTTGGATGTGTTCCAGGGCTGGATGTAGAGGTTACAACCTCCATGTTGCTTACATGAAGACCTCTATTCATAGTCTGGCCACTCTGGAGATTTGCATTGATAAAGATTTTAATAAACACATGTTGCATTCTAACATTTATAACTTTGCAGCTTATCTCAAACAGGCTTGCCTCGAGTTTTCTCTCAGAAGCCTGATTGGGTTTCCTTCTAATAGTTTAAAATGTACAGTTATCAACATATATTATGTTCCCTTAAATTGAAGCTGTAGTTTTAGTGCCTGTGATTAGAAAGTAGACAAATTAATGCTATTCAGTATATTAGACTTTTTTTTCTTTATTCTAAGACTGTGAATTGAGATTATTTAATGAACTTAATTAATTACATCATGACCTTCTTATTAACATATTGTCAGTCACTCCCTATATTTATTATAATAAATAGCACATTATTTGAATTAAAACCAGAGCAGAAGTCTAATGCAGTTAAGAAATTTCAAGCTTTTCCAATGTTGTTTTTTGTTTTATTTTATTTTATTTTATTTTATTTTATTTTATTTTATTTACCAGACATACATTTATTTTATTCTGTTCTTAGGACCACCCATACAATGCAGACAAGAACCTGTTTCATAAAATACATAAAATAAAACATTAAATATACCTCCTTGCTAACAGATATAAATATAGTTTTTTTCTGTTGTTGTTGTTGTTGTTGTTTTTTTCATGTCAGCTCATGTCTTCGTCTGTGACATCCTTCTGGAAGCAGCAAAAAAAAAAAAAAAAGAAAAGTTGGGGCCCATGCTATTCTAGCAAATCTCGAATGCTCTCTGCCTGTCAGTTATTTTACACATTCAATTTAGCTAACATGTCTTCATCTCAATGTTACAGAAGTTATCAAAACTCGCTTATACTGCCTTTAAGCATGCATGTAATTTACTGTTGGCTCTTATCTATTGCTAAAAAAAGTTTTAGTCCACTTGAGGGCGCTGTTCTCCCAGACCGATGTCCAGCCCTCACTGTGTCCATCCTTTGATCTGCCCTATATTTAGTCACTCCCTGGATTCTGTCATGTTGTCCTTATGTCACTGCTGGACAATGGACAAACTGTGGCTCTGACACACTGACTTGTCAAACAGGAAGTATCACCCATGCCAGAGAACCCACGCGGGATGGTGGAAACCCGCCATTGTGGTGTCAGGATAAGCACAGTCGTTTCTGCCTGGAGGGCATGTCCATCTGCCCTGCCATATGATGACAGGAAACTAATGATGCTATTGTTGACACACTGTGTTCATGTCGAAATTTTGGGCAGGATTTCTTGGAATTGTGCAATTGCGATTGTGACATCCGTATTATTATGGCTGCCTCGGACTTTTAGTGTGTAATTTTATCTGTTTGAGAGACACTACAAATGAAGGATAAAAATATTTAAAATGGTGGTAAAATATGATTCCTATGAAACTCGAGCAATTTAAAATTCTTATAAGGTATTTTCTGTTGTTGTTTTTTTTTCATTTTAATTTTGTATTTATTTATTCATTTACATTTATTTACTTATTTTTGGCATTACAAGTCACATAAAAAAGGTTTAAAAATAATATTAGAGAGAAAGTACTCTGAAAAAAATGGTATAGAAAAGATGTTTCATGATGCAAGTCAGAAATAAGTCAGCTAATTTCATTAACTGTTTATTAAATTAAGACACTCATACACTATCGTTCAAAAAATTTGAAGTCGGTAAGATTTTTTTCTCTGGCTGAATATGATTTAACTAAAAATACAGAGTAAAATAAATAAATAAATAGTAATAAATAAATAAAAAGTAATATAGTGAAATATTATTGCAATTTAAAACAAAATTTTCTCTTTTAATTATTATTATCAACAATATGTTAATTTCTTTAAAAAACTTATTGACCCTAAAATTTTTAGACGTACTGCATATATATATATATATTTCCTCTGTAGTGTCTTGCATTTATCTTTTGTATGGAAGTGTATGGAATAGTGCAGCGTGAACATCGTCAAACATCTTTTTGGTGGTCTAAAGAATAAAATGGAACAGCATGAAGCTCAGTAAAAAATTAAATAATTTTCTCATTTTTTGGGTACATTACACTTTGATTCTGTTGCATTAAAAAGCTCTCTTCAGCCAAAAAACATACTCTTTACCAGGTTGGCAGTGATGCCTCAGTGCACATACTCTAGTTTTTGACTGATTTATGATAAGTTCTGCCAAGGGTATTGTTCCGTGGTGTTACATGTGAACTAAATCTGGCACATGACCTCCTGATGAAATAATGATTTCTTAATCTAAAAAGGAGCCTGGGGTGCACTGGCTTTTAGAAGATCCTACTGAGCCAATTTACAGATCATAATACAGAAAGTTTGGCCAGATATCTGTAAGCGAAGTGTCTGTCCTCCAGAGTTGAGACCACTAGTGATAGAGACACATGCTGTGAAATCTTTCAAACAGATACACCAAATGCCTCATCTAAGACACTGAATATAGATTTTTCTGTTTTAAAAGACTATCACCTGAAAATGTAATTCTGTAATCATTTCCTCATCCTCATGTGTCATGTCATTCTGTGCAACACAAAAGGAGAAGTCCTGCTGCTCAAACTTAGATGTTGAGCTCCAAAGACTGAGAAGGTCTAGGTCCTTTCTGCTGAACATTTGAGGCTCAATATTTCTTGACAAATTATACTGATACTCAAACCAAAGAAATTTGTCGAAATCTGATGAACATGTAGCAACCTGAAAGTACTTTTATCCTAATAGATCTTTGTTCTTTTTATATAATGGATAAAAAATGTGTTATACAATGAGGAATAATAATCAGTCTTGACAAAAACGGAGCCATTTCATAAACTTCCATCCTAGAGAAGATTGCGGTCTGAGTATTCAAATGGACATAGAGTTCTGAAGTCATCGGTTTGGATTAATCAAAAACAGACAAGAAGCTGTTTGGCCCGCCAAAAGCCGCAGCAAACACAATAGCGTCCCAGCACAGCTAAACCACCGCTAAACTCATCAAAACAGCACAAGTCATTTCTTTAACCACATTTTTCTTGTCTTTCCAGCTATTAGCATGCTTCTAATCACTAAACAGTGCGTGCGTCCACATGTGTTGGCTTTTGTAATGTCAATTACAGAAATGATTTGCTCACTGTTCTACTTATGGAAGCATTTTTATTTGATTTTTGTACCGGTAGCAATTATTATTATCACTGAGTTCCAATACCTCAGGAAAAAGATATTTGAGACGTGGTGTCTGTCTGCACAAGTATGGAGATGTTCTAATCTAAACCCCTTCCTCCGGCCTAATAGATACAGAAACCTGCATGCGAGTTCTCTTAGCCTTTGAGTTCCCTTTTAAATGGGCCGCAGGGGCCTGTGAAAGGCCCTTAGTTTTATGGTGCCTCAGCTTTGCCTCACCATCTACAACTCTGCTTTGCAGAAGGAATTCACAGTTCATTGAGGGTTTTTTTTTTTCCCCAGTCACAGCAGATGTAATGATGAATTATTTTTCCCTGGTAAAGATGCTTGTCGCTGTCTGGTCAATGCTGATTTTGATAGGTTTACAGCTGCCATATAATATGTTAGCATGTCTGCCAAAGTTCCTCCTAGACCTTTACATGTCTAATTGACTTTTTGCATTTTACAAGGTGCAGCAGGATTGTGCAAAGGATGCTGTCAAAGCAAATGATTAAAAATTTCTCATTTCTCCTGTACAGACTGGATAAAGCACACCATGACATCATATAAACACTTTCGCTGTGTGTTTCTTTTTAGTGGTATGATTCAGTCGAAGCTGAAATTTTGTAAATGTTGCAATACAAAAACACGTATGAATGCCTTGCTTGAGTTTGTTGCTCAGTAACTGTGTGTATATATACAACATCAGTTCAAAAGTTTGGGTCAGTAGGCTTTTTAAATGCTTTTGTGATGTCTCTTATATTTATTACAATTTAAAATCACTGTTTTCTGTTTGAATATGTTTTAATGTAATTTATTGATGTAACAGCAGAGCTGAATTTTCAACAATTACTCCAGTTTTCATTGTCACATGATCCTTCAGAAATCATTCTATGTTGATTTTCTGCATAAAACACACACACACACACACACACACACACACACACACGCACACTTGCGGTAAACAGTTGTGCTTAATATAAGTTTAATATAAGTATAAGTTTATAATATTTAGTTTGTGAAAATATGTTTAATATTAATGTGCTTAATATGTTTGTCAGGATTCTTTAAAAGAGCAGCATTTATTTCAGATAGAAATCTTTTGTAATACTATATACATTTATTGTCATTTTTTTATCAGTGTACCTTTACCAATAATGTACCTTTGCTAAATGCAAGTATTAATTTCTTTCCAAAAAATAAAAATAAAAAATCCTACTGACATCAAACTTTTGAAAATTAGTCTTGTATAGTTTGCTCTTAGTTATTTCTTGCGTGTGTGCATGCGTGCGCGCGTGTGTGTTTGGGTGTGTGTGTGTGTGTGTGTGTGTGTGTGTGTGTGTGCTTGTGTGTTCAATATGTTATAATACATTAAGGCTAAAAGTTGTATAAACTTGTACTTCAGAATTGTTTTATTCTTAAAAAATAAATAATTGATTTTTTTTTTTTTTTTTTTTTTTTTTTTTAGATCTTGAAGAGTTTGAGCGATCTTTTCCATGCAGAGATTACAATAAAGTGTAAAATCCTCAAGCCCAGCTCTTCTCCTTATGGTAAGAGGTCATGTTTGTGATCATTGCTGCTGCAATGACAAGGTAGGCCATTAAAAATATCTAATATCTCATGTAATATCTTTCTACTGCTCCATTTATCTCTAGTGTTTTACTCCTGCCAAATGTCTTCACTTCATCTTACACTGATACTTCAGCAACAATATATTCTGCCAGACTTGACTTTGACTAATCAAATCCCATTAATCAAATAAGGGCTTTAATCACATCTCTCTCCTCTTGTTGATTATGTGTTCCTTTTGAGAGTGAATGCTTTTTGGAGAAACATTTAATCATCATATTTCCCTAAAACACATTAACAACCAGAGTAATAAGATGTCATGAGTCTATTGTATCGTCAATACTTTCATGAAGCAATACCATATGCCTTGCCAATATATGTTGCATCCAATTCTGTACGTCTGGGTGAAGAAGTGACAAAGTTCACTTGACCTCTGTGTTCTAAAACTATGATAAATGTCTATTTGCTTTTCTAACAATTCCAAGTTAATATTTTATTTTTGCATTTTCAGAAGTCTCATTTCCTGCGTTCCTGGAACGGAACATGATTTTGATCACATTCCAGCCGTCCCCTCCCGTTGTTAAGTCAACATTTAGGCGAAGGATATTTTTGGTGCCAAAGAGCCTGACCAGTCCTGCAGCACACACACACAGAAACATAAATAACAATTGCACAGACTTGCAAAAATCCCTAAAAAAAATTGAAATCAGAAAATGTGCCCTTGAAGCATATGAGTCCTAAGAAATCTGACAAGGCATATGTTTTCAAAGGCAATTTTGAGGTTTTCCTGAACCTTCTAAGGGCAAACAGTAAATGTACTGGACAGCATAGTTTGAATGGCCACACACTTTTGTGCTGTCTACAATTTTGATTTTCCATTGTGGAATTTCATTACATTTACATTTCATTTTCATATTTAATCAATTTATTTGCATTACAAATATATAATTTCATAATCTGATGTATATTAACCTCTTAAGACCCTGCGGCCTCATACGAGGACATTATATTTTAGTGAATTTCTCTGAGACTATACATGCCACAGTTTTAAGTCTGGATGTCCTGTACAGAGCACATTCAGGGCTTTTCAGAGATACCAAATGATTGGATGTTTCACCATGACCACTCCCTCTCCTTGGTCTTCAAAAATGTCTGAAATTAATTTAGTGACACTCTTATGGAAATATGATAATATTTTGTAATTATCATTTAAATCTGTCTAATTTTTAAATTGTGTGTCATAAATCAACATCTCAGGAAAATGTTATGGGGTTTCAAATCAAAATATGACCTTCTGTTACGAAACAGGATGTTGATTTCATACATGTCCTCATATGAGGACACCGGGACTAAAAGCATGTTTATTACGGGTTTTGGGAGACATAACAAATGAATAGGGAAAGAAATTATATTTCAATATTCTATGAAATATTATGTATTATTATGAAAATCTGATCAATTATTACTCCCATTATTACACTTCTTTTTTCATTACATGTTGCCCCAAAAACACATTAATATGCAAATTAGATTTAGTTTATAGATACATTGTATATAATGAGAAAACCCATTTATGGCCATTTTACACACATTTTGCAGAAAGAAAAAAGGTATATCGAATCATTCTGTTATAACATAGTTGAGAATCATCTTTATACAAAGTTTAGTAAAAAAAAAAAATCTTAAACTAAAAATAAAAAAAACTTTAAAAAATCAATTGTTTTTGCCCATGCATGTTCATTCATGTCTTTTTAGTTTTTCAAAGAAATTGAGTCCCGATGTCCGAGGACGTAGCATAACTTATGAACTTATAATATCATTTTTTATTTTTTTTATTTATTTTTTTTTAAATTATTCTAAATGCTCTAAACAAATTAAAGACATGAAAAAAACTAATTTTTTCCTAAAACTTTTTTTCTCTGGTCTTAAGAGGTTAAAGTACAACTTCTCAGCAAGAAGTCAAAGACATTTGGTGAACATTCCCTTTCAAAGGAATAATTGTCCTTTGTCATGATAATGTCTTCCGACTAAAAGACAGCAACACTAGCTGTACATGTCAACACCATTCTAATATTACAAAAAGAAATGCCAGATTTCATAAACAATATGCCAAGAGAATGGAAACAACCTTAGGAATGCACTTCACACACCAAAGTCAATAGTTCCATGGTCTGTGAAGTATTGCAATATGTTTTTCTCACACGTTTCTCCATCTGAATGTGCCTAAGGATCCTACTGAGAGTTTAGTGTGATCCAAAGATCATTCCAGGTGGTCAGATAAAAAAAAAAAGAGGAATCTGTTTTTGTTCGGTTTCCTTAGCAACAGTGACGTTCTCATTGTCCTTAGACACATCTTCCTAGCAAGTATATACAGTGAGCTCCAAAAGTCTGAGTTCACAATGAAAATCTGGATTTAAACCTGGAAATAAACAGATGGTTTTAGGATTTTGAAAAAAAAAAAAAAAAAAATTAAATGTTATTCTGCTAAATGAATGAGAAAGATTTGATGTTCTGTGGTATTTGACTGAATATAAAAATGTATGAACTCCTTTGTGTAGACTGCCAGATTTTTTTCAGAAATCAGCACGCATCAGATTTCATAATCCATTGCATTATTTCATATTAAAACAATATTCCTAAGGAAGCATGTTGATTAGAGGATAGAAAGAAAAAGAAAGATCTGGAATAGTTCTATAAACATTCACTCAAGCTTAAGTAATGAACATATCAAATTCATCCTCTAATGTTTTTGATCTTGTGATTAGTTTAATATTTTATCCATCGCATTAAGACATATGATGAGAGCATAAAAATGCACTGCATAGTAGGAATGGTTTTGCCGCTATAGAAATCTCTTCTGAAAGGTGCCTGTGTGCATCTATTTAGGGAGTTCTATTTTTAGCTCCCTTTCTGCAATGTTAGTAACAAGGCATGGTGAGATTATGCACTTTATTTTTAACACCTCTATAAAAAGACACAATAAACCGAGGCATTTCAATGTTTTATTTATATCACAGATCAAACGCTCTTTTTTACTTTCCAGTTCCCTCCTAAGAGACAGACGTTTCTGTGCCAAGGGATGGTGGCATCTGCACAAGACATTTTTGGCCTAGATGAAAGACAAAGGAGGAGATTCCCATTCGTCGGCATGCCTGGGATTTTCATTCACACAATCAAGAGTGAGACTCAAGTAATGCTCTTAGTTCGGCATGCTTTCCGATTCTATTTTCATTCAGGAAAGATTTCTCCTATTTATGAAATCAAAAGTGCCTATTATGAAAAACTGGAGTCATTTATAATCTCCTTTGATATAAGAGAAAAAATCATTTTGGAAATTAAATAAAGCAGCTTTGCTTCCCACGTTTTGCATGTTTGTTCAAATTTGACCTTATTTTATCTGACATTCCCAAAGGCGTTATGCTGTCTAATCAAATAAGCTGTGATTAGTGTATACGCTTCCTCTGTTTTTTCTCGGATGTATCATCTCTGAATCTCTGAACGTGTGCGCGATTGCGTGCACGCCTTGGGCAATAAGCTTTTTTGATTATGTCAGCCCACGTGGGCCTGTAATGCAAATTGTTTTACTGTTTGGATGCAAAGCGAAGTTCTTTCGCTATGATTATGTAGCATGCAGTTACAGTCTTCAGTCAGAGACAGGAGCAGATGGTATTGTCCTGTGTCCAATATGATTCAGTTTAACTATCTCTGAGTTCCAGCTATCGAAAATGACAAATGTTCCTGTTTGGAGAGAGAGCGAGTGTGTTTTGTTCAAGAATATCTTATTGTCATGTCAAGTCAAGGCCGTTAGTTAAGGTGTGCTTTCCAATAGTCTTATACAGTGCATTCCACCAGATTTGTGCTTTGAAATGTATTTAGAGCTAACTTTAACAGGCATATGCTGTATGCACCTTGCTTGTTTTTATTAGGCATGCTCATGGTTAAAACATGACTACTCTACTAGCCCATGAGCGTCCAAACATCAGCAGCACAATCAATAAATTTTTAAGAGTCTTTGCCTTTCCTGTGAATTATGCAGTCTGTTTCATGCATGTATGACTCAGGCTGAGCCACCGCAATGATCGCCAGAGAAAGATATTTTTGCAACAAACAGACGCAGGGAAATGCCAGCACAACATAAACCTGTCAGAATTTCATTTCAGATGGAATATTAAATGTTTATTAGGCTAAGATATATTTTTTTTATACTTGGATTTACATCAGACCGCCTGCATCTCAATATGTACAGTCCTCCATCCACATGTACTGTACACTGTGAATACACTCATGGGTCACCTTCATCATATACTGCACAACCCATTAGACCCTTATTGAATATCTATCTTAGTGTTTGAAATCTTAATGGCAAGAATGAATGACTGAACCTGTTCAGCCTTGGGGGAGTCTGAATTTTCTTCCAGAAAGTACAGTAGCTGAAACTCACCATGGAAAACATGAATATTGAATCTTGAATGTCAAGCAATGTCACTGTATTAACTGTATTTTTTTAAATATGTTATCAGAAATTCTGGCTAATGTTCTGGCAAGATTCTCTAGATGTTATGAACAAGTTAATAGAATAGAATATTTATTCAGTGTTATCTGGTCTTAACATTTTAAAAAATACTTTTACCTTTTTACATTTTACTTATGCAATATTTATTTATTTATTTAACTATGTTTCAGAACTTTCAATGAACATTTAAAACTAATGTTCCCGTAATGTTTGCAAAATGATTAAATGGAACTTTCCCTTAATGTTTTCTCTAACATTTGCATAACCAAGAAAAATGTTTTTAAACATAAAAAGTTGACATTTTGAATATTTAGAGTACATTAATATGTAAAGCTTTAATTCAGAAATAACTTAAAGGGGACGCTATCAAAATATTCTTAGAATATATTTTTTGTTAGCTGGATACTGTAAACTGTATGTAAAAAATGTCTAAATCTACCATCTATACTGTAAAAATGTAAACCTTCAGGAGCTCGTCTCTACTTAATTTGTCTCATAAATAAGGATTTTAATATTTTTTTCACTTGAATAAAACGAGTTAAATTACATGTTACATTAAACACCTTCTGGGTTACATGACTTATTTTTAATTTGTTATTTTTATTATTACATTGTAGTCACTGTAAACGTCTCGACATCTAAAGAAAAGGGAGAGCCTTTCTTTACTGATGAAGTACTTTTTAACCCCATTTTTTTGTGTGTGTTAATATACTCCTCTGGTGGTCCTGCTCCCCCTCTCTCAGAGTCTCTACGAAGATCCAGTGTATACAGACATGAAGTAAAGCACATCTGTACTTTCTGTACCAGTCACTCCTCCTCCATCAGTAGGACGCTGCTCCACCCTCTCCAGCGCGTTCATCTCTCCGTCCGTTACTGTCCCACGAGTGGAGAGGATTTCAGCACCGGGACAGATCCACCACCCTCTCAGGCATCATGGCGACAGAGGTAAGAATCATTAACGCATTCATTTGAGCTTCGTGCGAGATGAACAGACAGCGGAGAGCGGGTCCGTTTCATTCGCGTGGTTCGGGTGAAGTTGTTGTGACACCTGCTGTGGGGTTGAATCACGATGTTTTCTGTAAACGCTGTAGATGAGACGCTTTCAAAGAAGCCAATTAAGAAATGGAGACGACATTTCCTTTAAAGGCTGATTTCGTCGATGAGACACGGAGTTTTCCAATGAAACCAGCCAAAAGTGAAGCATCAATATTTTGTTGTCAAAAAACAGGATCTACCGAAGAAAGTGTGAATGATACAGACAGACTGATGTGTAATTCAGCACCCTGGACAGAGACACAAATATACAGACTGAATAAACCAACAGATGCTGAAGTAGAAGAATTTATTACGCGGCTCTTTGGAATACTTGATTCTGATTGGTCAGTTGCGCCATTCATATATTTTCGATTAATGACCGTGGTAACAGTATAACTAACAGTTGATCGGGGAAACCCATGTTTCCTGTGCTCCTGTTTCTTCAAGTAATCTATTAAAAAAACAATTCAAATACATTTTTTTTCAGTTTATTTATTTGTTTTATTATTTATTTCAGTTTATAATTTGTAAAAAGCTGTGTAAAAGTAGGACATCAAAACAAACACGGATTATGAATTTGCAATAATGACCTGCTAAGTGTATTACGCCTTGCATATAAACCATAATACAACAACCAGTGTCTTTCCTTCACTATTAGCAATTGTGCAGTTTTAATGGTCATAGTCTTTAGATTATCTGGTGTGAGATTTGTTTCACTGATATATTTTGTGTTGGTGATTGGAGAGATTCTGACAAATCCTTCATTATCAACACTATTTTAAGATCCCTCTCAGACTTCTGTTGTTATTCCCCGCATAGCAACGCCCTGGCAACCATGTGCAATACTCTAGCATCATAAATGTTTTAGCAAATTCATAAATTTAAAGTTGTTGTTTTTTGTTTTGTTTTTTTCTTTCATCCTTGTTGACATCATATGCATCATTATTCATAATTAAACAGAGAATGCAAGCATGGATGGGCATATTTAATATGCATAAGCATCAACATCTCTTTTCTCTAAAGGCATATCTTCCAAATACCATTTATTTTCTCTATTTATGAATAATGTCTGTATGGCTGCCCTTTATCCTTAATGCATCATCAACTCCTATCCAAACAGCATAATAAATGTTTTATATTTAGGCATCTGTATAGATTGCATGCACTTTCTGTTTACTCAGCCATCTTGTTTACAGATTTATTCAGAAGGTAGCAAGACAAATCCCTCCAGTGAGAATACACAATGAGATTCCGTGGTTTGTAATGTATTCAGGGAAACAATTGTATCCCTCAGCAACCTAGATTTTACTTTTACTAGGATATTGAAACTGATTGTTGACTCTCACCTAGCCAACATTCGCTGGGCAAAAAAAAAATGTTTTTGCTGTCACAAGAAGAGTTGTCATGCACTTGCTCTAGGCATCTTGTGGTCTTTTTGTCCTGCATCCGGTTAGTTTTCGTTAAAAAATATTGTAATGAGTCATGGGAATGTTCCAGGAATGCTCCGAGAGTCTTTCCTTCGCTTCACTGGTCAATTTAGCATTTGGTGCCATAAACTCTGAGGCTTCTTTAGATGGCTCTCTAGCTTTTTCTTTGACATGCACCTCAAATTAACTGCAGTTAATCCTTAAAATAACTACTGCTGGAAATAAATCAGGTTGTTTTATGTTCTGGGGCTACTGTGACAACTGATGTGTGATGTGTTTCTGTTTTTATGCAGAGCTGCTGCATTAGACAGTCCTTGGAGGTTTGTTTGCTATTTATCTGTCTAGATGAGAGTCCAAAGTCAACAGTGTTTTTACCCTTGTGAAGGGGCACATAGCATGGCTATTAAAGACTCCCACATTGATTTATTGTGTTTTAAGGGCCTGGTAGCTACACTCCAACATACACACACACACACACACACACACACACACATGTTGGGTACCATGTTTTATGGGGACATTCCATTCCATTATGGTTTTTAGTGTGCAAACTGTATTTTCTCCATACCCTTAACCTACCCTAAACCTACCCTCACACAAATCCTTCTGCTTTCTACTGCTTTGTTTTTTTTTCCCCCTTTTTTAAAACTTTCTACAAAAAACTTGTTAGATTTAAAAAAAAAAAAAAAAAAAAAAAACTTTATTCTGTATGATTTATAAGCCGTTTTATATTCCTTTAAATATTCCTTTAGGTAGGTTTATGGTTAATCTACATTGTTTATTGTTTATTGTCTATTGTCTATTGTTTATATATATACACGTGCTGTAGGTAATCACAGCATGCCGACATACAGCCATATCTCAAGTCTGCGAGTGTGATATTGTGTTTATACAACAGTTCAACAGCACGAGTGTGTAAATACATAAACAAAATTACAACGGAGTGTCTTTAAAAACCCTCTTTTATGCAGAACTACTTACTTCCGCCACGGATTCAAATCTTAAAGGGGTCATCGGACGCAAAATTCACTTTACAAGTTGTTTACACATAAATGTGTGTTGGAAGTGTGTGTACACATCCATCCTATAATGATAAAAATCCACCTAGTGTTTTTTTTTTTTTTTTTAAATCCCTATTTTAAAATCCCCTTTCTCAAATCAAGTTGTTCTGAGGTTCCTGTCAGAATGACGTAGTTCTGTACAGGCCCCTCCCACGATAGGTGATTGACAAGACCATCTTACCTTAGACCCGCCCTGAGTGAGCTGAGAGCTGTCTGCCAACTCTGGTGCAGGGGAAGACAAGATGTCTCCGATTAAGCGATTGAAGTGTTTAGTTGTTGGATGTAATAATGAATATAGCAGTCGTCATTTACTCCCGAC
>JAFVLL020019188.1:0-20179 GCA_021397915.2 Tor tambroides
TTACATCCCAATGAAGCTGGTCTAAGCTCCACTAAACCGCAACTGATAACTTTTCAAGCCATTAGCGGGCAAGATTGCTTCTCGCACCCTGTCCATTTTCACTCCGCGCAATCAACAACGTAGCGACAAACCACTTCATAATGGAAAGCGAGGATGATATTTGTTCAGGTCAAATTGAGTTCCTTTTCTTCTCTGGGGTAGAAATGGGGTTTGGTGGCCATTGTCTTGACGAGACATCAAATTGGATTATCTGCTTTTTTTCTAGAGCTTTGTTAGCACATTAACTGATCCATTGTGTAATTTAAATGAGTTTAATGTTAAAAAATATTCCAACCCTTTTATTTGTATGCAGTAGGAGTGAAATTCTACACTGTTCAAAAGTTCTGGATTGTAAAATGTCTTTTTAGGCTGAATTTATTTTATTACAAAAACAGTAATATTTTAAATAGTATTGCAATTTAAAATAACTGTTTTGTGTTTTAATATATTTTAAAATATATTTTATTCCTGTGATGGCAAAGCTGAATTTTCAGCAGCCATTATTCCTGTCTTCCGTGTCACACGATCCTTCAGAAATTATTCTAATATGTTAATGTTGGTGCTCAAATAACATTTTTTTTTATTATTATTATTAGTTCAAAATGGTTGTTTGGCTTAATGAAGTGTGTGTGGGAACTGTCAAATAGTCTTTTTCAGGATTCTTTCATGAACAGAAGGTTAGAAAGAACAGCATTTATTTGAAATAGAAATATTTTCTGTGATTAAAAATTGATCCCCTGCATCCTTGCTTAATAAAAGTATAACTTTCTTTACTCATAGTGATCCCAACATTTTGAATGGTACATTGTTTTTAAATGAAGTGTTAAAGAAAAAAATAGGACTATTTCTTCCAAAAGTGTAAATTCTGTCATCATTTGGTAAAAAATAAATGAGCAAAGAAAAAAGTGTCCTTAAAAATAATCAATTCAGTAAATGGTTCATGATCATTTTTGGGTGAACTGTTCCTTGAAGAATAAAAACAAAGAAAAAAGTTTTAAAAAGGCTGCTCTTTAATAAGTGTGTATAAAGGGAGATAAATAAGGCCATTACTGAGCTGCTTCTTCTCAGTAACAAATTACTATTTTTGGTTATAATGAGAAATCACATGTGCTAATCTAAATGTAAGGTCATGGCGGTGCCTTTTCCACAGGGCTCAGGATGTGTTCTGCTTGTTATTGTCTGTCATGCAGCTACTGATCAATACAGATGCGACGGTGACAGCTCTTATATGCCATGCAAGGGCTGCAGTCTCATTAGCACATTTGTCCTTTAGGGGGAGCACGAACGAGAATGCAAATGTTCCTCTGCTGTTTCATCTGTGGAATAACATTTAATTGATAACATCTGTCAACTAAATAATTTAAAAACAGAAGCAATTAAGCACTGGAAGCACAGACCCTCATTGTGAGGTTTTAGGAGTGACAGTATTCGCTGCATCTGGAGCTATTAGACTCCCCAAATCTGCCAGCTCATCAGTCAGCGATGTATGGGAGGGAAAACAGCAGGTGTTATTGGCGACAGGTATTGCTCTTACTCTAACTCCCTCACATTTTTTTTTTAATCAAGGCACCTATGAAGAAGGTCAGTGTAACCAACTATTCATAAAAAAATAAATAAATAAATAAATAAAAATATAAGTAAAAGATGCTGTCACTCAAGAAAGAAAAGACAGATGACCACAATGATCGATGAAAGTAAAGAAGACCAGTTGAAATTCACTGTGCAAATGTTACAAGATGTCACCTTAATTGGTTACATTTTGAATGAAGA
Source organism: Tor tambroides (assembly GCA_021397915.2). Classification (NCBI taxonomy): domain Eukaryota; kingdom Metazoa; phylum Chordata; class Actinopteri; order Cypriniformes; family Cyprinidae; genus Tor; species Tor tambroides. Next base: position 1,810 of record JAFVLL020019188.1, read on the forward strand.
ACATGTTCTTCATCTAGAATAGTGGAATTTGTGGTGAAAAAATACAATACCCATAATGCATTACAGAAAATTCCACCAATTAAGAGTCGCAGTGAGCAAAGTGCATCTAAAGAGTTCCGCCCACTCCCATGAAAGCAATGTGAATGACACAATTGAGTCTCCCAATGATATAAAGCACTGTAAGTCACTAATAAAACCAATCAGCTACGAGGTGATTCACAACATTACAAACTTGATTTGAAGCAAAAAAGTATTTTAAAAACATAAAGAACTGGATACTTAAATGAGGGAAAGAACTTCCTGGCTGGTGGAATGAACTTCCCACCCCTATCCGGAATGCTGAATCCCTGACAATTTTCAAGCGACGCCTGAAAACTCATCACTTCCGTCATCACTTGACTTTGCTTTCTTTCCTTAACCTCTCCCTGTCTAGCTAGTATTTACTCTGAGCAATGCATGAAAATTGTATTGCAAGCACTTCCTGTGTCTATTTGCCTCTCCAGCATCTCCACGACATAGCAGCGGCAGAATAATACTACAACGAGAATAAAAGTTATGCCTTCTTACTTTGCGTAAACATTTGGGTGGTGTTATGCAAATTGTCCTACACAGTGATGTAGATATGTTGGAGCATGTTTAAATGAGGCGTTTTAGGAAGGAGTGGATGAGTCTTAACTTTTAGAAAGAATATATCTTTAGGTTTGAGACTTTAGTCTTTGCAACTTAACGGATCTTATATATGCACAAACAGCTTGTAACTCTCCAAAGACAAAGTAAAACTTGAAATTGCATCATATAACGCCTTTAAAGGGTTAGTTCACCCCAAAAATGAAAATTATGTCATTAATTATCACCCTCATATCATTCCAAACCCGTAAGATCTTTGTTCATCTTCGGAACACAAATTAAGATATTTTTGATGAAATCCAAGAACTTTCTGACCCTCCATAGACAGCTACAGAACTACCACGTTCAACCTCCAGAAATGTAGTAAGGACATTGTTAAAATAGTCCATGTGATCAGTAGTTCAACCATAATTTTATGAAGCTACAAGAATTTGTTTTGTGTGCAAAAATAAATATAACGATATAACAATATAACAATATAGTTATATTGTCGCAATTCTATTATGAGATTGTATTTCTTTCCCTCATTTAAGTATGTAGTTCTGTATGTTTTTAAAATACTTTTTTGTTTCAAATCAAATTTTGTAATGTTGTGACTCACTTCGTAGCTGGTTGGTTTGCTTCATGACTTACAGTGCTTTAACAAAGAACCAACTCGGCTGAAAAAGTTGACAGGCATTAATGCACTATTGGACAAAGCTTGATTTTCAATCTGTGATTTAAAAAATTCTTTAAGTTGTGTTGTAACAGAAGTGGCATCCAATTTTTTCTTCTGTGTTGTGATGTACATGTGAGTGAAACATTATGAAAAAGAAAAAAAAGGTGGTGGGGGCTTGGTTCTATCAATCAGTTGTTGATTGGATAGGGGCAGATGTGAATGGTTGTGAGAAAGGGGCGGAGTTGAAGCAGACTTATTGTTTGGAGAAGTCTGGCCTAAGTCAATACTCTGCATTTAGAAAATAAATGAAAACTTTTAATAACAAAGTGTTAAGTGTTTATTTTAACATGATTTGATATTTGTATATAAGCAGAACAAATACAACATTTAAGGAATATCAATACAGCACTAGCTTGCAAGAACTGTAAATTATAATAGTAATATAAAAATTCGGTCATACTTTATATTAGGTGGCCTTAGCTACTATGTACTTACAACAAAAAATAAGTACAATGTACTTACTGTGTTTATACTGTATTGCAAAACATTTCTGTTGCTATTGAGGTGGGATATGGGTAAGGTTAGGGACAAGTTTGGTGGTATGGGTAGGTTTAAGGGTGGGTTAAGGTGTAAGTGATGGGTCAACAGTATAATCTGAAATGTAATTACAGAAATTAATTACAGATGTAATTACATGCAGGTATTTTAAAAATATAAGTATGATGTAAAAACATGTATGTACACAACAAGTGCATTGTATCAAATGATTAATTTAAATGTAAATACACTGTAGTTAAGGCCACCTAATATAAAGTGGGGCCAAAAATTCATATGTAGAGTTTATAAACGAACTGACGTCTTGCCACTAGCACATCAGATCCTGTTTTGTTCTTTGGATAAACGGCTGAATTGCACACACAGGATTGTGGGTTATCATAGCAAAGCAAAGCACAGCAAAGAATACAAAAACATTTATTTTTAAAACCTAGCAGATGGAGGTATTTCAGTAGACAAGCTTGTCTTCCTACCTCTGAATAGTGCCAGATAAGGTGTTTTTGACATTTTGACACACATGCACACAGTGTCGCTTTGCTTCCAGATATCTTTAGCTTTTGTACAGTATATTTTGTTGCTAGTGACTGCAAGTATGCGTATGCATGCATAGTATATGCATGATTTGTAATGTGTTTGTTTACAGGAGGAGAGGTGACCACTCCACGGTTCACACAGTATTTCCGGGGAAGCCTCTCAGGCTTGACTATCCGACCTGGGAAGATTGCAACTCAAAAGGTGATCTCCTGCCTACAGGCTTGCAAGGAAGGCCTGGACATCAGCTCACTCGAGAGTCTGGGAAAAGGCATAAAGGTGCATGCGCACACGCATACACATACATATATGCAAAGCTTTTCATTGGAAGGATTATAGGCATTCCATTCTTTGTCCATCTGTTTAATATCATCTGAATATATTTGAGAATCCTTTGACATCAGTCATTCCCAGCCATCATTTATTCATCTATATGTAAATGTGTTGACTCGTTCATATGCTTCTTTGCTTTTAGGTTTTTTTTCTCTCTCTCTCAATTATGAAAATTGGCTCTTTCTTACACTCTCTTGATCCCTCTCAGTTCCACTTCAACCCAGCTCAGTCGGTGCTGGTCATGGAGGCAGATGACTTGGAGAGCATCAACACAGCCATGACAAAAGTTTCCTACATTAACTCTCGGCAGTTTCCCACTCCCGGTCTGCGCAAACTCCATATAATGAGCAGCAACAGAAGGCTTTCTCTGATCAATACTACAGAGCTAAGGTATGAGAATGTAGGGTTGCCTTGGTTACTGATAACATCTGTCTTACACTGCATGACTCTCAAGTACCTGTATGCAATCTGGCTCTGCTCTTAACTCATATCCACATATCCCAAAGAAACTTACCCCGGAAAATCTGAGTAGAGGTGAAGAGAAAATGTTTTGAGTTTTTCTCAAAAGAGTCAAAAGTGTTGCTCTACTGAAAAATACAGCTTAAAGTAGGGCTGCATGATTAATGTATTTTTAATCAGGATCACGATTTCTGCTTCTCTTGATTGTCTGCTGGTTATTTATTCTGAAAGTTTGTTTCAGTTGACATTTCTGTTATCTTTCAATGGTAACAAGCCTCCACAAGGTTACACGCTTGGGGTTGCCAAATGTCGAGATTAAATCCCCCATTTCAAACTTCTTTGAAAGTTTGAATTTCTCTTTAAGTGGATATATTTTCTGCCCATTGTTTTATATAATCTGCCTAACCTGGTAACCATGCACTGCAGAAAAGTGCCAGTTGTTGTTTTAATAAAAAAAAAACTTTAATACAAATTAGTGTTAGGAAGAGAAGCTTCATACGGTTTTATCAGTTTTCATAAAGAGTGTGTTAATGCATAAGCTATGATAAATATAGTAAATTAGGAAACTAGATGAGGTTGACATTCTCTTTATTTGTGTTTACGTGAAAGTGTCGTAATTGTGAAAATACATTTCTCAAATGAGAATAATCGTGATTACAATTATTGAGGGAAAATGATCATGATTATCGGTGCAGTATTATCACGCAGTCCTAGCTTAAGTCAGTCTTTAATGGTTTGCTGGTCACCCAGCTTTGTCACATTACAAAGTCAATGCAAAGCCGTGAATAGATGCGAATTCGCACCAAGGGACACGGGTGACGCGAATTAGGCAGCGCGATTGCCGTGAATGCACTATATACACGTGTTCAGCCCAAGTTGAAAAATTTCAACTCAAGCGGAAAATTTGCATGACGCGTTGTCGCTCGAGGCAATCATCAAAGAGCATATCGATATGTCTGGTTGTATCTGATTTTTGTGTGTGCGTTTTTGTTTGCATGAGTGACATGAGAAACATCCCGCAAGTAAAACTGAGTGGGGCAATGCGAATATTCACTTTGCGTTTAGTGTGCACACACCATTACAGTATTTAACAGATGATTTTATCAGTTTTATCTACATTCATATTTCAGTTTCAGGCATACAGTTTATCAGTTCATGTATTTCCTAGTAATTGAACCCATGACCTTGGTGTTGCAAGTGCCATGTAGTGTTTGAGCTATAGATTTGATAGCAAAGTAACTTGGCTGAAGCTGTTATTTTCAGCAGCATGTAGTGTTCTGGCAGTGGTCTTGTGTCTGTGGATAATAGACAGGCCTGCTGGTGGTGATGACTGTAGAGAGACCAGCTGAAGAGAACATGAAAGGCCATGATGAAAGAAAATCTGCTGTGTCAGAGAGCTAGCCTTCGCAGTACAGCACAACACAATTAAAGATACTGTCGCACAGCACAGGTCAGAGAGTGACAACACTGCTCTGCACAACACATGGCTGAAAGGAAATCACACAAAAATGACTATTCTGTCATGATTTATTGTTCCAAACCTGTATGACTGACTTTCGTGAGTGAAAAAGGAGTTATCTAGTACAATGTCCACACTAGGAATAGTGACCATGGTGGATTAACTTTCATTAAATTGAAAATCCAGTCTGGACATCCAGTCTGAACATTTTCTTTTGTGTTTCACACAAAGCCATTTGGAACAACATGAGGGTAAGTAAATGATGACAGAATTTTTTATTTTTGGGTGAACTACACAACAGTGTGCAGTATATTGTATAAAACACTGTACTATTACTGCACAGCAGAGCAGAAAATGGTGCAGAGCAGGACTTCCTGCTGTTAATGTGACATCTAAAGTACAGTAATAATATGAAAAGACTTCACAGGGGTTACCTCCTGTCTTATTTTAACAGTGATCTTACATTGTTTTCTCTCTTTTATTTCTTTTCTCTCACTATATCGTGCTCTCTTGTCTTATCTCCACCATCTTCTCACACAATAAAATGCTCAGAGGCTTTACTATCGAGCACTTCAGGTCAATAATTGGCAAAGATGATGGTTTGATAGTTCTTGTTTATTGATCATAACCTGGACTTCCTTTCATGTCCAGCATTTTAGTATCGCTCCAAAAAAAAAAAAGATTTAATTTATTTTGTAGATTTCACCCTCCTCCAAGAAATATTTGTGATTCAAGCTGCTGATTTAAATACATACAATAGCTTAGCTGTTGAGCTGGATAACTTTTCAATGACAAACTCTTTTTTTTTCTTTTTCTTTATTTTGTTTCAGATGCAGCTTGCAGCAGAGAGATCTAAAAATGATAGTTAAACTCAACTCTGTCTCATATGAAACTTTGTCTGATTCAATAATATTTAGTCAGTATTTTCAGATGGCCTATTTAAATGAACCAATTAAAAATACATTTATTGATTTATTTATTTAAGGCTATTCATTTTATTAATTGTCCAAAATAATATATTTAGTTGTTCAGTATCTTCAAATAAATGCAGGATTTTTATTTATTTTTTATTATTATTATTAACCATTTTCAACACTCATAATAATAAGAAATGTTTCATGAGCACCAAATCAGCATATTACAATGATTCTTGAAAGATGATGTGTCACTGAATACTGGAGTAATGGCTGCTGAAAATTCAGCTCTGCCATCTCAGAAATACTTTATTTAAATACTGAAATAGAAAACAATTATTTGAAATTGCAGTCATATTTCAGAATATATTGTTTTACTGTATTTTTTATTTTAAAAATGCAGCCTTGGTGAGTGTAAGTGACTTTTAAAAACACACAAAAAAAAATCTTACCAACCTCAAACTTTTGAAACACTGCTAGCTGCATTCCTAGTATTTTGTGGGTGTCCTTTTCCCTTTGGAAACGCTCATTTGATTGTCAAGGGTGAAAGGATCGTGTCATCTGACAGCAGTCTAATGAAACCTATTGGATCCAATCGCACTCGGCTGATACGTACCCAAATGAAACTTTACCGTTGAGAAAGGAAGACCAGGAGAGAATAAAAAGAAGAGAAAGGCTTCTACACTTGTCTAGTGTGCACTGGTGAAGAGCATTGCCTAAATAAGAACAGACTTCCCTGGTCGATAGTGGAGTGAGCCGTAGCTCTTGTAATAGCCGTAGTCTGGCTTAGACCAGCTCCCAATATCCTTAAATCAGCCCTGTAAATAAAGCAAGATTGTTGGCCTTTTTCACCAATCCTTTTTAATGAGTGAGCGTGCTCTTGACTGCTTTCTTTTAGTATGTAGCTCAAGTCGACTGAAGGGAGCCACTTTTACACATCACAAACTTTCCACCGTCATTTTTACTGCAGTCATTAGACGTAATTGTTTTGTTGGTTCCACACAATTTTGCGCTCCCCTTCCTTCTCATTCGAGGCCATTCTCCGTGGCGACTTGAGGGAGAGCGTTTAGGTGAGCCGTGCGGAGGAATTACCTCAGGGAGATAGCGCACCATCGCTCGAGCGCGGCTAAGCATCACTCCACCCGAGACGGTGTCAGAAAGCGTGTTGTTGTCTTGAACAAACAGATAGTTCTTAATTAGCGGGCGAGTATATAAATGAATTAGTAAACCAACGAGTGCTCTTTAGGGCTCACCCTTGAAAAAGAGTAATTACTGGGTGCATCGTGAGAAAGGGAGGCCTGTTAATCCTAAGACACTTTATTTCCCCCTTTCTCCTCACATACTAGCTGTAATGAAGCTGGAGGGACTCCAATTTCCCCAGCAGGTCTGTGTGCGAGTCTGTTGCAGTCCACGCTTCAGCGCCTCGGTCTTAATAAACACTGCTTCTGACTGCCATACCAACTTCTTCAGCTGGCATCAGGAGGAGGTGGCACCAAGCTGAGCACACTGCTCGTGTTCACGCAAATATTTTTGTCGACTCGCTGCTTTAAAACTAACTATGGTTTGGCATCATTAATTGGTCCCATGATTGATTTCACCTGTAAGGTGCGACTTTGCTGGAGTTGATGGTGACAGCTTGAAACAAAAGTTAGACACTGTAGTCATCAACTGTCCAAACACTCAACTGAAAGAGAGTTTGTGAGTGTCAGTGCATTTTAATGGGCTCTTACTCAAAGTGAGATGCAGACTTTATTTTGGGAAGCAAGAGTGTTTAATTATTTGTGGTGTTAAATAAAATGTGTTTGAATGCATAAAGGGGGGAATTTTACTAATACGTTATTCAATTCAGTCATGTCAGTCTGTGGCCCAGTGCATCAGTTCTAGTCTTCCAATAAGTTTCTTGTTTCCCTTCTCTCTGTTTTGCAACTTGTAGGTGTTTCGGTGAAGATACGTGCATCTCCATTCCAGACATCAAAGCGATGGTGATGGTGCTGCCGCCCAGTGAACCTCGGATCACCATTGCTGGAGTGGAGCGGCTGGTTTGGCCCGCGGCTCAGCTCCGAGCCCCTGTCGGGGTGGCCCTGTTCAAGGACATACACATCATTAGTACCGTCACCAAGACCGACGCCACCCTCAGCATAGGTGATAGATGACTGACTTTCACAGCTCATATATTAACATAATCTCACTACTTTGCATTCATCTATTTCAGAGGTGCCACAGTTGCACATTTTGCCTGTAATATAATCGTATAAATGTTTTAGAATATTTACTGAATTTTCTTCCCACGGATTCCTCTCAGCATGTTTTTTTAATAATGGTTTAGTCTATTATTATCTAGATTATAAATGCCTTCTGCTGGTTATTACACTGACCTTAAGTCAATTGTTTTTTATTAAATCATCTATTTTCATTTAAAAGTTCAACAAAAATTGTCAAACTGCTTTTTATAGATAGAGCCAGGAAGTACATTCAAACCAATAAATCATCGAAATTAAATTCATACACAATCAATGGTTGTTTGTGGATACAGCGGGAGGTCATATATTTGCCACTGCGTATTTGTGCCTGTGTAAAGATGTGTGCGTGTTTGTGTGTGTAGCCCGGAGGCCTGGTGTGCTGGAGTTGATGCATAACCTGGATTATTGTGATGTGCTGGTGATCGGAGAGGAGCTGAACCCAGAGCAGGAGAGTCTGGAGATCCTCCACAGCTCTCTCTTGGGCAAACATCTGGATGCCACCAACTCTACCTCTGGCATCTCCATCTACGGTATGGTCGACCACATGTCTCGATCTACTGTACAGCCATCTGCTGCAGGAATGTTTCTCATAATCTCTTTTTCACTCTACTTTACAGTGACTCTTTCATTTATTGTTTATCCACAGCTGAAAGCTTCTTCCCATTGTTTCACTTTTAACATAGGTTCACAATGTAAAACATATTTAAATCTAGAACTTTAATGTATCTGTAGATGTTTAAATTCTTCAAACAGACCTTTATTGTATTACAGGAATCTTATGTTCTCGTAATCAACCCAAAAATGGGAAATCTCTCATCAATTACATATCTGTGGAACACAAAGGAAGATGTGTTGAAAGCATATGACAGCGTATAGGGATCATGCTCCAAAATGACAAATAAGCGCCATAAAAATGAATTGTGTGCTATATTCAAAGCCCTCTCCTGCCAAACAATAGATCTGTGTGAGGAACAGACATGTTTATACCATTTTTCACTGAATATCTTACCCCGCTGTCAGTATCCATTTGTACAGCAACTTTATTGTTAATGACTATTACATATCAGGTGACTTTCAGTTCTATCTGTTTTCAGTAATTATGCACAGCTGTCATATGGCTTTAGAAGATTGGTGATGCATTACTGATCAAAAGTTTGGGCACAGTAAAATTTGAATATTTAAAAAAAAAAAAAAAAGTCTTCACCAAGGCTGCATTTATTTGATCAAATACAATACAGTAAAAACAATAATACTGAGAAATATTATTGTTTTAAAATGTTTTTTGTTTTAATATATTTTAAAATGTCATTTATTGCTGTGACTTACAAAGCAAAGCTACATTTTCAGCAATCATTACTTCAGTCTTCAGTAGATGATCCTTCAGAAATCATTTTAATATGCTGATTTGGTGCTCAAGAAACATACTGTATTATTATCATTGTTGATAATGATCACAGATGGACGCTGCTGTGATTTAGGTTAAAAACACATAAATATTCATATCAAATGATCTGTTTAAGACAAAGCAGTAGTGATCACATAATAAAAACAGTTATTCACACTTGTTTGTTGCAACATTATTGTTGGATACAATATAGTCGGCACAGCACTGTCTTTTAGTTTCAATCAAGAAGGCAATGCAAAGACTGTGCATTTGCATAGCATTGTGTTTTTTTAGCATTATTTTGACAACCCAAGTTCATTATCTGCAGAAAAGTGAACTATTTCTTTAAAAAGTATTAATTTATTAAAGTATTTTTTAAAAAATCCCCTTTCTAGCTCCTATCAGTGCTAAAGTAAGGTTGTGCATCCTTTGGACATTTAGTAAGTCTTTTTTTTTTTTTTTTTTTTTATCCCCCAAAATTTTTTTTAAGATTTAAAAAAAAAAAAAAAAAAAAAAAAAGTTTTTATCTTTTAAAAGTCACTCTTGATTGTGCTCAAAAGCATTTAACCTAGATCCTGCTCAGACTCTTGAACAGATTTTTGCCTCCATCAGTCATTCTGTACATTTGACTTTTTGCAAGCAAATTCAAATCACTGTGACATTTCATAAAGTGGTTTTAGAGTTATTAGAAAAGGTCTAAGACCTCCTACATGTTCACAGACTCCATGTTGAGTGTTTCTGAGGCCTCTGTAGCTCTTTTGTCTGAGTAGACCGAGTTCCTGACACTGGTCTTTCTTTGGTCTCAGGTGTGGACTCCATGGCGCATTATGAACAGGCCATCAGGCAGGTGAGGTACCGTAACTGGAAGCCTGGCGGTCTGTCTGAGAGAAGGTTCCGGCTCAGTTGCTCTGAACTGAATGGACGCTACACAAGCAATGAGTTCAACTTGGAGGTCAGAGACTGCCTTCATACTGGGCATGGCTTCTTATTCTTTTTATCATCCATTCACTTTATCCCCTCTTTCAATTCCTGCTCTTCTTTCGGCTTTTTGCACTTTTGGACTCCTAGTACTTAAAAGTTAGCTGTGCACCGCTCTCACAGAGCCTTGACTTTTGACTCTTGATTTCTGATTAAGAACTGTCCATTAAGAGGTAAAGGTTTTTTTAAAAGTGGATAAATCAAAAATTCATGATGTAGTAATAAGCCGGGTGGTATTAAAATGGTAGCCTATTTAAATAATGGCTCATCAGTCTTTCTGAATGATAATACAGACTATACCAAATAAATTAGAGGAAATTGGGACATCTGCATCAATGGGAACACTTGAGACAAAACCAGCTACAATGACACAGTACTTCAAAAATATACTGCAGTGTACAATATCCTAAAATTCACAGGTTTAAATTTAAATGGTTATACTTTTTTTTTTTTTTTTTTTTAATTAATACAGTATTGAATTGATAGCATCATTAGTGTATTTTCAACTGTATAATATTTTTATGTATTATATGTATAATTTTAGTATTGTATTTATAATTTATTCATATTAACTCATTTATATTTTTATATTTATAATATTTTATATTTATATTTGACATTTTATATTATAAAACAGGCTCTCAAATTTACAGGTTCACTTGTGATCAATCCAATAAATATTCATCCATCCATCCATCCATTCATTCTTGATGTGGCCATAAGGTCAGATTTTCATTCTCCCTGTTGTCTCTCTGAACTATTTTCTGTTTGTCCCGCCTCTCAGATTGGAATAGTGCACAGCTCAGAGGCCGTGGAGCATGTCAATCACATGGCCGTCCAATCCCAGTACATGAGACCTGTGCATCATCCACTGGTGGTCCATACTGTCAACTCTGATCACATCTCAGGTAAAGTCAGCCTTGATACCTCTTAATAAAGCTCATCCAATCCTGGTCATGCAGTCATTTCATCCTGTATGACACTATTGTGTTGGAAATGAAAATGAATTGATTTATTTTGTGAATAATGTGTTGTTCCTTTGTTAAACAATCTAACTGAATTGTAAAACAGTGTCTTTAAGAGAACAGTAAATGTGTCAGGAAAACTATTCATCGGAGAATTCAGCTTATAAAAAAGCAAATATGCACACACATGTACATACAAAATCCGCACACTAGTCTAGGCGCACGACAGGCTCTGGAGACTGTATTGTTGGTTTGAAGGAGCTTGGGAAATTACACTTACTCTACCAGCTCACGCACACACCAGGGACACCAACGATCTCCCCAAGGGCGCACAGAGCACAGCTGACTGCAGCGAGATGGAGCATTCTGCTCTCTGGACTGAAGAAAGAAAGAGGGAGAGAGATGACAGAATGCGAGACATGCTGCTTTAGGAGAGACATGGAAAAACAGCAGGTGGCACTGTGACCTCATGCTCCCAATCCTGCTCTTGCTGACTGCAAGGTCTCAGTAAACGACACTGTTCTTAAAGTGAACTGTGCGAAACTGTCTTCCGCTGTCAGCACGGCTAAATAAGCTTCACCTCAGCCACCTAGAACAGACCTCCCTTAGAAAAACACTAAACGACAGTAATCCGGAATTGTATTGATTTTTGTATGGCTGAGTGAGTCATAACAATACTATGAATATACATAACTGCAAGATAGATAGAAAGACTAGAGCTATAAGCGGCTCAAGGTCGTGCATTCCACTTATTGTACTACAGTTAAAAGTAAAGCAGGGTGACTAAAACACCCATGCATCTCTCTCTCCATCTCTTTCTGTTTCTCTCTCTATGTAGACTACTGTTCAAAAGGTTGTTTTTTTTTAAAGAAATTAATAGTTTTATACAGCAAGGACACATTAAATTGATCATAAGTGACTAAAGGTACAGTATTTATGATGTAAAAAATTTCAAAAAATCTATTTCAAAAACAATATGCAGCATAACTGTTTTCAGCGGTGTTCAGAAATGTTTCTTGAGCAGCAAATCAGCATATTAAAATGATTTCTGAAAGATCATGTGACATTTAAGACTGAAATAATGATGCTGAAAATTCAGCTTTGCCATCACCGGAATAAATTAGGTTTTAAAATATATTTAAATTGTAAATATTCATATTTCATTTTATCACACAATATTACTGTTTCTACTGTATTTTTCAAATAAATAATGCAAATAAATGCAGCCTTGGGGAGTGTAAGAGACTTGTACACATTGCTTGTATGAAACTCTGGCAACTTCAATATGATATAAGACAGTTATCAGTAAATAATTGCATTATTATTATTATTATTAATAATAATAATCACAATAACAGTCTTAATGGACTGAAGCAACTTAATTAGATAACAGAATTCAACAGATTTGAGCATGTTTTATCAAATCTGGATTATAAATTGCTGTTTGTACAGTAACATGCCACAACTTGGCAGTTTGGCAGAACAAGATAAATTATTTGTCTTCACCCATGTGTCATTAGGTACTCCTCCTGCTGCGACAGTGGTAATCGTAATGTGCATCGCCGCCCTGGTAGTCATTGTAGTCTTGGGCATCTACCGCATCCACACCACCCACCAGGACGGTTCAAAAGAGGACGAAGAGGGAAGAAAAGACCCAGAGATGGACTGGGACGACTCCAATCTTAACATCACTGTTAATCCCATGGAGGTCAGTATGTGCATCATTGGTAAAGACAATTGTTAGGGAAACTACTTTGAAACTCTAGGTTGTGAGTTTTGAATGAATTAGAGAGTCTAAAGCATAATATTTCTTTTGAACTCAAAGAATGTTAGTAACCAAACAGTTGATGGTAGCCATTTACTTCCATAGTATAGAAAGTCAATGCTTACCCGTCAACTGTTTGATTCTTCTTTTGTGTTCATGAGAATAAAGAAACTCGTGCAGGTTTAAAACAACTTGAGGGTGAGTAAATGATGACTTGAGTTTTCATTTTTGGATAAACTATTCTTTTAACAATAACAACACTGCTCTATATTGTGTGGAGTTTGACTGTTTTAATCATGAAGATGGTATAAATAGCATCATTCTGTTGTTGGTTATAGAGCATTGATGGGACTCAGATTGCTGAGGAGGTGAGGGAGGAGGAGCCAGAGGAAGAGGAGGATGAAGACGAAGAGGATGATGAACTGGCAGGAGATCTTTCAAGTGCTGAATCCGAGGACAGTGATGAAGAGGAAGAGACTAACATTCAGAAGGGAAAAGTGAAAGGAAAGCTTGAGTGGGACCCGTCAACGTTACCCTATTAAGACACGCACAAACAGGCACAGTCGCTCACACACACACATGCATACACCTTCACACAAGCAAGATTCACACGCAGACATAGACTTGTGTACACACACACGTACACATATATACATAAAACACTCGCATTTAATGCCCTCTCACACTTACAGAAGCCAGAATTTATTGCCTGAAAGCTGTCACACATCAGCCTGATTTTGACTCTTTCCAACACCCACAAAAAGCATCCTATAACGCCATCTGCTGGTCAATATTGGGAATCGCACCCCTCAGTCCAAACGCTGCAAAGCCTGTATGCACTTCAGTAGTATAAGCTGCAGTGTCTCAGTAGATCCACGAAAAGGAAAGATAAATCGGCACAATGGAATAAATTGTGAATCAACATCTCTGGGATGTTTTTTTTTTATTTATGTTTACTGTTTTTAATTTGTTTCATGTTGATTAATCAGATTATAGTCTAGCATCATATAATGCTTTCTCCCTTTCTGAAATACTAAACTGTAATATTTGACAGTGTGGCTTTGCCTTCACCATTTGTTGTCTTCAGAGTAACATTTAATATTGCATTGATGTGCAATAGTAAATACCCAAAAGTTGTTTTTGCAATGAAAGTATATAATAATGATATTTTCTTCATTTAAAATCTAGCAAATAGGTTTATTTTAGATCCTCAAAGAGATTTTGATTGAGACGGTTCTCTTTCAGCAAGTTATATATAGTAATGAGATAACATTTAAAAACAAAACAAACAAAAAAAATATTTCAAACTTTGTTTTTTTTGGGTTCTTGGTGGTAAGATAGGAGAAAGTGTGTCTGTACATTTTTATATGCCTGTCTTCTGTAAATAGGGAACTGTAGAGTAGTTGAATGGTGACTCAGATTCCTCATGTTCTCCTGCATCCCTCACAGCCTGTTTGTGTCCACACTTGCTTGCTGAAGAGGAAGGTTCCTCCTCCTCCTCTCTCTGTCTGTGTTGATCTCTCTTTTATCGTTCATGGTGTCCTCACCTCAACCGCGGATAGGTTCTCCCTCACTTCAGCTCAAATAGATTTGTCTAAGTCTCTGTAGACAAATTCACTTTTGAACTATTAAAAGAAAGAAAATAGAAGAAAATTGATCAGTGGTTTTAGCCTGAGGCTATTTTGGTATATTGTGAAGGTCTTTACTAACCTCCCCACAGTGTATAGTTCAATTAAATTTTTCAGGAAAATAAATGAAATAGAAATGTATGAAAACTACCAACAAAAGCCAAATCTTGTGAAAACTGAGGCTTTTGACACTGTTTTGTTTTCTTATAGAAGAGTAAAACCAGAGCAACTGTAGATGATATTTATGGTTTTTCCCCCTTGACGTGCATTTATGAATATGTGCATTGGGTTTCATGTAATGTCTGTTACAGTGGTTAGGATTTCTCATGCCATCAGCCAAAACGTGCTTGTGATGTTCCCCCTCCGTCCACCTCCCACACCTTTCATTCCTATATTTCACTAGTCCTTTTTACCATGTGTGTTATAGAACAGGAACAAAAAAGAAACTTTTAAAAAGAGCAACCCTGTAAAATCATGTAAGACTATTCTTTTGTATATGTTTCTCTCCTTTTGTTTTGTAAAGGGTTTTTGTTTAACTTCTTTGATGGTCACTGCAGCACTTTCTGTACATTGACCAATAAAGACTTTCCTTAGAATGAGTGAAAGTGGCTCTTTCCCCTTCAAATGCTGATTATTTTACTTTTATGTACAGTTTGAGGACAAAACTGTGTCTGTGTGTGTGTGGAAGTGTCTTTTAACTATAGGTTGAAGTGTTTGCATGTTGTTCACAGATGAAGACAAAAAGCCTTAAAAGATGAGACTGCGTATCCAGTCGTTATGTTTGAAGGCTATATGACATCTAATAACTTGTAAAGTTTGTTGATTTACTTTCTCTAAATCTCTCTGAACAGAACTTTTTCTACATACAAATTACTCAACCACAAAGCATGACATTTCAGAATCTAAACGTGTAAGTTTCTTTTATTAAGGAAACATGGAGAATATCAAATGCCAAATTCTGTGTAAAAAGTATATACAGTAGATTTTGGAAATATTTAAAATGATCAAAGGTGTGCACATTACAAATACATCACAATACATTTAAATAGTAATACATACAATTTAAAAAGACCATCAAAGAGAAAAAAGTAAATGGCCACTAAATGAAGTGTGGTCATTTTCATTATCAAAGACCCATGTATTTTTCCGGAGGCGCATGTAGACTTGATCTCCTTTCTCTAGAGTCAAAGAGATTGAGTTAGATCCTGTTTCATAGCGGTCACCTAAAGGATGATTGTAGACAGTTATCATCTGTTGTCCATTTTTAAAGAGTCTTAGACCCATAGGTTTAGATGAGCGGTTATGTCCAGAGAAACTGAAGAAATAGACGCCATTAACAGGTGCTATGAATATACCTGTAACGAACACAACAATTCACAATGACATTTTATTCTCATATAATAACACTTTTTATTTTAACAAAAATGTAGTTTTCAGAGTGTGATTTAAATATTGATACAGGTTCAATATGAGAACACATACCAGTGGTTGGGTTGTAAGCTCTTCCTTCATTGACAAAGACATCTTTGTAAACCAGAGTTATTTCAGTGTTGAAAGGTCCGAGGTTACCTATGGGTCCAAGTGTGGCAGCAAATGCCACTTTATATTCTGTGTGAATCAGAGATTATATTTTGTTGAAAAATAATCATGTAAAATACTGTATAATATTACAATTAGCTACACGTCTCATAATTAAAATCTTTTCATTGGTTATACAGTAGTTTAAAGAGTCTGTCTGTTTAAAGCTGCTTATGCCAACTGCTGACTAGTAGGCCTAAATGATAAATTGAATAAGCATGTGTTCTGAAATTTCTTGGCACTCTTATGATCTAGAGTGGGACAGTGTAATGGTGGTGAATAAAAAAAAACACAACAGAGATATAACTAACAATTTTTTATCCATCTATAGGAATTTTTTGTTCTATTTTTTTATTTATTTTTTCATTTTGTATAATGAGAACAGACAGGAAGTTACCTTTTCTCCTGAGCTGCTCCAGCTCTTCCTCAGTGGCCTCCAGTCTGTCCATCAGAAAATGCACAGTGGATCTCAGCTCTGCCAGCTCAGAGTGGATTCCTGTGAGAAAGTGTTGCTGAAACTCACTAGAGGCCAAAAGAGCACCTCTTTCCTCTACATTCAAATGCTCAGTCCCTTCAGCCTGCACTTCGTTCTCTTGCTGCGTGACCTCAGACATACAGTCACAGCTGAATAGGAGAAGCAGCAGTGGATACAGAATGGTGTGGGACATCTTTACCTTAAGGTTTTGCAGTCACACCACTTGAAATCTTTCGCTTTTCTTATGCTGGCTACTTCCTCTAGCAATTACCAGAGGATACAAGTACTGCACTGCAATGGTTAGTGAAGAAATTAATATTACTGGGCTTCTGTAGATGGTCCCCTACAGCCCTGCACAAGACTCTACAGGTGTTTCAGTTCCAGAAGTTCCTGCAGCTCCTGATATATCCCTGGTGGATTGATGTTTAACTCATGACACACATTTTATGAGGAAATAACACAAAATATTTGTATGTATTGAAGGTAATCACATGTAAAACGTGGTCATGTTTATAGGAAACGTATATAAACTGTTTTGCTGATAGATGGATCAACTAATCAGTTCATTTATATGACTTACTGAAGATATATACTGTATTTTATCATACAAAAAGAGATTAAAATCAATCAATAGTTACTGGGAACAATGTGACACGTGCAAAAAACAAACAAAAGATCAAAGATCAGAGTGATCTACAGTAGCACAACAAGCAGAGGTTTAATATTTAAAACCAATAGTAGACTAACGAATAGGCTGTGAGCAGTGTTGGGGAAAGTTACTTTTAAAAGTAATGCATTACAATATTGCGTTACTCCCTAAAAAGTAACTAATTATGTTACTTATTTACTTTTTATGGAAAGTAATGCATTACGTTACTTTCGCGTTACTTTTTAAATATGAGCAGGGCTTGATTGTTTGTTTTTAATATAAGAAGTTCTATTTATAGCAAATGTAAAAGCCCTTTCACACCAAAAAGTGTAATGAATAAACCTCAGGCTGAAGGAAAAGTAAATTTACATCTGTACAGTAGAACGCAGGAGAAAAAGCTACAACACTCTTCAGCAATAAAAAAAAACAATGAAGCACAATTGTTAGTTCATCTAAAGTCATTTTTGCTTATTAGTATGGTTGAACTGGATCAACAAAGGTCAGCAGGAAAGACATCGGTTAATAAAATGAGATTAGATACATTTGTGTTATTTAAAATATTTAATTTTTGCAGGTTTGCGTCATATTCTGAGTTTGCATTTCACTGTTTTAATTCATTTTGATGAATACTAAATCAGTTTTTTGCAAGTGAGATTAATGCACATTCACATTTAGTCTAGAACTACAGTAACATCATGTTCACACAGCGCACACAACGCCTCCGTACTTCCGATTTCTCCCAATATGGGGACAGGAGACTTGTCAGACAATAAATGGGAAAACAAAGTAACTGGCATTACTTTTTTGAAAAAGTAACTCAGAAATTTTCTTGTAAATTAAAAAGTAATGCGTTACTTTACTAGTTACTTGAAAAAAGTAATCTGATTACATAACTTACGTAACTTCCGTTACTACTCGTGGTTTTATCTCTTTATTAGTTCTACTGGATCTTAGCGCTGCGTTCGACATTATCGACCACAACATTCTTTTAAATAGACTAGAACACTTTGTAGGCATTAGTGGAAGTGCCTTAGCATTTCAAATCGTACTTATCTGACCGCCATCAGTTCGTAGCATTGAATGAAGAGGTATCATATCGATCACAAGTGCAGTATGGAGTACCTCAAGGCTCAGTACTAGGGCCGTTACTTTTCACGCTTTACATGTTACCC
>JAFVLL020019189.1:0-13903 GCA_021397915.2 Tor tambroides
TCTCCATAGACTCCCTCCATCTGAGCCTGAGGAAGCTGTGGTTAAGTTTCATTGTCTAAGGAAATGTCCCGGAAAAAAATCGGTAAAGTCTCCAAAACGTGTAGGTATCAATACCAACGCTTCGTGCGCGAACGTCAGCTCCAGACGAAGTAAGTGTCACGCGTTTGTTTTCCAAAATGCCCTTCTGAAAGAGCTTCTTGCCACTCTGTAAGGCTAATGATGCTAAAGCTACCATTGTCTCTGTCTGTTTTCACTGGTGCTGTCTTCATGAATGATCGTGAATAGGAATGTGGTAGTTAAAAGTTGCATATGAAAGCAATGTGAGTCAATCGCTTGAGTTTGTTGAGCTCATAATCAGAAGTGGGACTTTTAAAGTTTGTGATAGCATGAGACAGCTATGTTGTTATTTTTATTCCGCCATGCTCCCGTCTGTGTAATTCATAAACGCGAATTTATTATGCACAGTACAATCAGGTGACTGACTTTGAAACAGAGTATGTTTTCTGTAAAGATAACCGGCTTGTACTAATCCTACAATGTTTATTTGCAAAGGCTAGCACTGCTAATGCCTGAGTGTGAGCACTTGAAGCTCCGCCCTCTTCTCCGGGAGCAACAGCTCATTTGCATTAAAGCAACATACTCAATATCAGAGCGTTTGGGCTCATACCCTAAAAGTGGCAATTTTAACAAGCCATAAAAAAATATCTGTTGGGTATTTTGAGCTAAAACTTCACATACACACTCTGGGGATATCAGAGACTTATTTTACACCTTGTAAAAAGGAGCATAATAGGTCCCCTTTAATGAACTGACAGACAGCCATGTAGCTCTCTAACAGTAGCATGAGTTTATTATAACATTTGACATTATTAGCCTAGCAAAAACAAAACATGCAGTTTTATTTATTTATTTTTTTACTGATAGAGGGTAAAAAGTTGCATAGGAGCTTTAAAGAGCAAATCTATATCTAAATTTCAACTAATAATAAACTACATTGTTTTCCACCTGTTAACAAGATATGTGAGTCTATAATATGAGTAAATTCAGTTTTATATTTCATACATAAATAGAAATACATAAAATACATTCAGTCGAACAATAGTGTCACAGTATGTTCAAAAAAATTTGGTCTATATTGTTATAACTTAAAGTTCTGAATAAACTTTGTAACAGTTTATGGAGAAGTTCATGGTAAATCCATAACTTTTTATGCAGAAACTGATGGTAAATTTAAACTATAAAAAATTGTTTAAAAAAATGTGTTTATGCTGCCTTAAAGTTGTCACTTAGTACAATTTAACATTTCATGTTAAATACATGTACAATTCAATTTTAAAGCAGCATAAATGCTTACTTTAATTTGAAACAGTTAAAAAAATACAGTACTCCACTTAAATAAAGCAGGATTTATCTTTTTCATGGGATGTAAAAATGTAGCACTATACTGAAGGTTCAGACATACAAAAATAAATAGTATAGAATGTTGTTAGCTTATTAAGTCAACATCACTACCTTTAATATAAAATGCTACATATATAAATCATTCCAGAATTCTAGATAAAACAATAACAATAGAAGAAGTCTAAGATTATTCTAAAATCACTTTGTCAAGATTTTTCATGCTGGTCTGGCAACTGTGGATATAATTGATATTCCTGATAAGGAGGTGGAGCTGATGGGTCAGATTGATGTGAAACTGAAGGACCAAATTGACCAGGAGGTCCAGGGTAACTAGGGGGAGCAAACTGACCCGGAGGTCCAGGGTAACCAGGAACAGGAAACTGATTCAGAGGAGGTCCATAGTAGCCAGGGGCACCAAACTGACCAGGTGGTCCAACCACATTAAGTGGTGGGGCAAGTGGAGGTGGGTTGGGGTACATATTGCTTCCTGGTGGTTGATTCCAGATTCCAAAGTCACTGTTTGTAGCCCCTGAGACAGGCTGAGGAGGAAGAATCACAACTGGAAATTTGATCTCTGGATCTGAGGCATAAGGCACATCCAGGTAGACCTAGACATGAAGCACAGATATTGAAAAACAAATTATTTAAATTAGGAGCGGGTAATGACAACAGAAACCCATCTCCGTTTGAGATAAACAATCAGCACATCCCTTAATTTAAAATACAGTTAACACGCCATAATCCAACTTGAAATGAAAAATAGAACACAGAGATATCCCATTATAATGTCTTTGCTTTAGAGGCTAAAACTCACCCTGAGTCTGTACTCAACCTTGAGGATCCTACAGTTTAGGATAGAGATGGCAAGGTTGGGTGGAATGGACAGCACTTTGGTGACAGTTTTCTTTGAGTTTGGCTCAATGGGTTCCCCTTCCTCTTTAAGCACGTCATGTGTGTGAAGTCTCCTCTTTCCTCTTGCAAAAAAACTGTGTTTTTCATACAAGCAGTATTTTGGTTTGATTGAACGGGAAGAACTGTTCTGAACTTCAACCAAAACTTTCAAGCCCTCTCCTGTAGCAAGACACAATGAAACAATTAGGTCAAAATTGCAGAATAAAATATCACTAGAAACTATGACTCTCTCTGCCTTTTGACAAAACAGACCTCTTAATTCAGAATCATATTACCTATGAGATGTAAAACTACACTGAAAATTAATAAAGAAATCTGTACAGATAATATTGATTATATGCATAAGTTTTGCGTGAACTCTAAATTACGTTAATGTTTTCCTAAAAGAAAAAAAACAAAAACAAGTAGAACCAGTTCTACAAGTGGTGCGTGGGTTTAGATGCGTGGGGACTTAGAGTTGATTTCAAGCCTGAAATGTGTAACTTCTTTGTAAATTATTACAACAGCTGAAAACACATGATCTAAAAAGACCTAATTCATCATCTTAATCTACTTACACAAGAGTGCTTACAGACCGCAGACATGAAACTCGAGAATGGAAAAGTCCATCTAACAGTGTTCACTTACTGTACCACAAAGATATATGATTTTTACAATTTTACATACATTTAATCTTGTTACAAATATACAGAAATGGTTTAAATAAGGCTTTTTCAAATGGTTGTGTTTACAATGATCAGTTTATTTGAAGTTTTATTAAACTGAGTTTATTGACAATGGGAGAACATTAACACTATTAGAAACACAATTTTACCAAGGTAGTATCCCATTTTCTCAGTGTTTATGTTCATCGAGACACTCCCAGAGGTGAAGAGTTTCATTTGTTTATCTTTGGTTCCGTACTGAGGTGCCTATAAGTCAAAACATGGCAAGGTGAGAGAACCTCAAAACATATAGATGAATGTATAGTAAAGACATACATGGGATTGTAATCTCACCATTAGTTCAGGATTGGACACATCCGGTCTGGGGACATAATGAAACTCGGTTTTGTCTTTGCTAGAAATACGCATTGATCTCGATAGTTTTGTCTCCAAAGTGTAGACAACTTTTCCAACTGAACCTTTGAAGGTTGGTGGGAAGTGCCTATAAGGAAAAGAAATGCTTTATGTAAAACTATACAGCAGGAAGTAAAGTCTCATTAAAAGGTTGAAATTCCTGAAAAAAGAAATACCGATAAAAGTAGTTTGGCATGATGTTCTATTTTGTTAGCTACATTTTAGTATTTAAAAAAATATATAATATATATTTAAATATATTTAAATATGTGCAGTCAAGCCATTTTATTTCAATATATAATTATTCATATATATTAATATTGTTTTAAAATATAAATAATCAAAGTCAGTGTGGTATAACCAACATGCAAGAGAAAGAATATTCCTTGATATTAAAACTTTTTAATAGCAAAGTTGTGTTCATTTGCATGTATCCAGGATGCAAAGAAAGTACTTTAGTTAGTACTTTACTTTTGAAATGTTTTTGTTTATTTAGTTGAATGGTATAGAAGTTGTTGTTGTTGTTGTTTTTAATGAAGAAAACAACGTGAATACATGTCTGAAGCATGGTACATTTTTTTTATTTGTTCTTAAAATTATTTTCCCCTTAACTTACTGTAGAGGCAACTGAAAGGTGAATGGGTAAACATGACGCCCTGGTGCCACAACAGAAGAATCTAAGAAGTCAAAATCAAGAGATTTTTCAAGTATATTTCTCAAAGCTCTTTTTGCATCATTCATCTAATTCGCGTGCAGACTTACATGGCTGTCCTGATGGATCTTTCAGCATCTCATTTCCTGCAAGATCAAGTTACAACAAAATAAAGCTGATTAAATCGACATGGTTTCTTCTAACTTTAAAGCAAAACCTAGAGCAGTAGTTCCTCCTACCATGTGTTTTGTCTTCCCGGATAAAAAATCTCTCGACGGAATAATACTTCTCCTTATCCGAGTAGACAACAGTGGTTTTACCGTAATGCTCGGTCCAGCACACCTCTGCTTTCCCTTTAATTTTCACACTCAACGACTGCATTTGTGTGTCCTTCGCTACATCCAGAATGACTTGGCCCGATATAAAATCCCCGCTGGTGAAGGTATTGCTCTGATTGATAGGACTGTAAGTAACAGAAATGTGTGGCATCTTGTCACCTGGTGCTAATCTGCTTCTGACGTCTGAATTGAACTCAATGAAATTGTCGCTACAACTTGCGCGAATCGTATGTCCCACCCACAGCTGGAAACCCACATACTTCTTTGAGTGTTTCCTGTAATCGCATACTTGAAGCTAATGTTGGGCGTGGTTTATATTTACATTTGGACCTGGTGAAAATGAGATCAGTCAGATCAAAGCCAGATCTCATGGGATTGTGTCGGGGAACAAATCTGGGGAAGGCTACAAAATTCTGTTGCATAAAGGCTTCAGGTGCACAGTGGCCACCTCAATTTGCTATAAAAAAAAAACAAAAACAAAACAAAACTCTTTGAATTGAATTGTCCACACGATGGCAGCAAGCTAGATGTGAACAAAGGGTGAAGTCAGCTAAAATGGGCTATCAGGTAAAATGGGCCAAATAAGGTTGTAGCATCATATCTCTTTAAATTTTTACAGAAAATCACAATAACTGATCTTGAATTGTTGCTTCAACACTTGTTGACATGTAACAATTTTTATTGGTCTGAGTTTTTTAAGGCATGCAGGGCAGTGTGTTACACGAAGCTTGTCAGAGAAACTGTAAGGTAATTGAGCCTGACATAGAAAATTTCATTAATCACTAATAAGGGCACTAAAGCAATTATAAGTAAGCTTACCAACAAAGCAGAGGTTTATGAACAATGTTTTGACATGCTCTTTCAAATAAAAATTTTTTTAACTTATATTTTTTCAAAAAAGGTCATTTTAGGTAGAAATGGCTGGTTAAGCTAAAATGGGCCACAATTTTCAGCTAAAATGGGTTGCATACACACACACACACACATTTTTAGACAGAAATTGAGGGTGAAAATAGGTTTATATGTATCATACAAAATCTTAACAGTCTTTTTTTTTAAATTGCATTGCCAGGAGGACAAGCAAAGAAAGGAAACAGAAACGAGAAGAGAAAGAGAAAGAAAGGAAGATGTCAGTAAAATGGGCTGCATACACACACACACACACACACACACACACACACACACACACTTTTACACAGAAATTGAGGGTGAAAATAGGTTTATATGCCTACTGTAGATATGTATCCATACAAAATCTTAACAGTACAGTAAAAAATACAAGTATACACACATACATGCACACAAAAGACAGCAATGCACAGAAACACACACCTATACAACATGATCAGTTCATTAATTGCATTGTTTAATTAAATATTCATTCAACTTTATATTTAATGAAATACATGTATGGTGTTGATATGGCACACTAAAGACAATAGTGTCAATTTACTGTTAAAAATAAAATGATTTAAGCTGAAATTACCTGTGTTGTTCTCTTTTAATATTGGCCCATTTTACCTGAATGTTGTGCCGTGGCTGAAGAAGGTATGTGCTGATACTCTAACTCTCATAATTTTAAAACTTTTATACTTTTTCACATTTAAAAATAAATTATAAATATATTTAAGAGACCCATGCTAATTTATAAGAATATCATTAGATCTCATGCATAGCTTATTTGATGGTATTATAAGTCATTTACCAAAACATGGCCCATTTTAGCTGACTTCACCCTAGTTGAACCAGTCCAATCATACCATTATTTACAATTAAATAACCAGCATGGATGAAAATTTATAGGGTAAGTTGTGCATCAGCACTAAGCTTATGAGTAATTTGCCTATTAAAATGGATATAAAAAATAAATAAATATATAAACCTAAAACCAGGTGTGTGTGTGAATAAGTCTTAAACAATCTTAGTGACTCTGAAACCATATTTTGAGAAGAAGAAAAAACTATTGCAACAGTAATCTTGGTCTGAACTGTTTGTCTTGTGGATTGTTTTGGAAGTGTTCACTAGATGGCAGCACTCTACATGTGTAGTGTCCCTTCTTTGTATTAATTACAGTTTTTTTCAAAATGCTTACACACAGTTTTTGAAACTATGGCTCCATTTCTCAAAACTCTACACACAAAACACACACATCTTGCAAAAGCAAACACTTCTTTGAAAACTGTTTTAACTTTTCTAAAAATGGTATTTTTGCATAGTAACTCTACACACAAACATAAAATAATTAGCCACATACACGCCAAACTACACACAGATGTGAAAAATGTAAAACTACTCTTGTGTGCCTTTTGCTTGTTCAGAGTGCAGTGGAGCACAGGAATTTGTCATAGCACTCGCACATACTGTATATGCACATATACATTGTCAGTGTTGGGAAGGCTATTCTGAAACTGTAGCCTGACCAGCTAAGCTTCTCGTAAATTAAATTAGGTAAGCTACAGTCAAGCTACCCTTCTGAAAAAGTAGCTAGTTGGTAACTAGCTGCTATCAAAGAGTAGCTAGCTACAGTGAAACTACTTTCAATTTTTTAATTGTCATTTTAATGTTTTTTTTTTTTTTTTTTTTTTACATTTAACATCACAAATAACTGAATAATTGTTAATGAAGAATTATAATATCATAATAATAATATATTAATATAATAATAATAATAATATAATGAAGTTATAAGATATTCGGAGTTTAAAACAACATATTGTTATGGAATCATGAATTGAAAGAGGTAGCGTGAATTTTTAGGACACTAGAATTTAGGACACGATTGGGACACTTTTTCCAAGTCATTTCAATTACAAAAAGTGTCCCAATTGTTTGATTTTTGTAAACTATCCGATAGTAGCCTATATTGTTACATCATCTCAAACTTACTGTCAAAGTGCAAAATTGCTATAAACGTAACATCAATGCAAGAACAAAATATATGCAACTTAAACTGGATACACAGTCGGAGTGAAATAAGCAGGTTAAACTCACAGCACATGCGGTAGGCCTATTTCTGACTACGGAGCCGCTTGAGACTTCAATCATCAGCTGCACACGTAAACACTGCGCTTTGTGTGGAATCCCACCACAATTCCTTGGCTGATAAGCACACTACTATATCGCGATTTCATTTTCTGTTCGATTAGTGTTCACTAAAACACTGCACTGGCTCCCTATTAAGCATCGTATACACTTTAAGATCTTGCTAATTACCTATAAGGCCCTGAATGGTTTGGCACCTCAGTATTTGAGTGAGCTCTTATCACATTAGTCTTTCACGTCTGCTGCGATCTCAAAACTCTGGCCATTTGATAATACCTAGAATATCAAAATCAACTGCGGGCGGGAGATCGTTTTCCTATTTAGCGCCCAAACTCTGGAACAATCTACCTAACACTGTTCGGGAAGCAGACACACTCTGTCAGTTTAAATCTAGATTAAAGACCCATCTCTTTAAACCTGGCTTACACATAATACACTATCACATTTCTATAATTAAAATCCATTAAAGGATTGTTAGGCTGCATTAATTAGGTCAACCGGAACCGGGAACACTTCCCAAAACACCCGATGTACTTGTTATATCATTAGAAGAATGGCATCTACTCTAATATCAGTCTGTTTCTTTCTTATTCCGAGGTCACCGTAGCCACCCAGATCCAGACTGTATCCAGATCAGATGGTGGATGATCAGCACACCTAGGAGATGACCTCTACAGCCCTAGGCGTCCGCCGGAGACCAGGACAACTAGATGAGCCCCAGAGACTGATCCCCAGTGAAGACCCTGTCTCCTAGATGGCCATCGGGACAAGACCACAGGAACCAGATGAGTCCTTTGCACAATCTGACTCTGCTTTAGCCTAGATTTAAACTGCTGATTTTGTCTGGCCAGAGGAGAATGACACTATTTCGACACACTATTTCCCCGTCTAAATACTGTAAAGCTGATATAAAGCCACCCAGCTTCATATCAAACTGATGTAAAGCTGCTTTGTCACAATTTGTATTGTTAAAAGCGCTATACAAATAATAGTGACTTGACTTGACTTGACACTACAAAACTGTGGGGGGACAGATTATGATGGTTCATCATTGTAAAATAGACATTTGATATAGAGTGCAATAAAGCAGGAAAATTGATCAGTTTAAAAGGCTATTCACCTATGTGCTTGACGCAGCCCACATTTTCTTTGTTTTGCATAAATTACAGTTGGGTCATGTGAAATATCCACTCCTGTCCATCCTTTGCAAAATCATCGATCTCTTGTCGGTGAACAGACTGTAAAGCCACGAGATGCGTGATATCACAACAGATGGCGGTAATAAACCAATTTAGTTTGTGATCTAGTCAGAAGACGACGCTGCTTCAATGCATTACAGGCTAGTGTCGTGTAACGTTTGGTCGCGCTACACTGCTACTTGCTGGAAAAAGTAGTTAGCTACTGGAAAAGCTACATTGTTTTAAAAGTAGCTGAGCTATCGTCATGCTACTGAAAAATGTAGTTACGTTAGTAGCATCGCTACTTGTAGCTACTCCCCAACACTGGATATTAACAACAGGTGCACTAAATGGGAAACGATGAGATGACCCCCAAAACAGGAATGGTTTTACAGGTGGAGGCCACTGACATTTTTTTCCTTACTCATCTTTTCTGACTGTTTTTCACTAGCTTTGCATTTGGCTAGGGTCAGTGTCACTACTGGTAGCATAAGACAATACCTGGACCCCACAGAGGTTGCACAGGCAGTCCAACTCCTCCAGGATGG
The DNA here is from genome assembly GCA_021397915.2 of Tor tambroides. Lineage (NCBI taxonomy): Eukaryota > Metazoa > Chordata > Actinopteri > Cypriniformes > Cyprinidae > Tor > Tor tambroides. The sequence continues at coordinate 9,130 of JAFVLL020019189.1, forward strand.
CACATCAATATGTGCCATTGCCAGAAGGTTTGCTGTGTCTACCAGCACAGTCTCAAGAGCATGGAGGAGATTCCGGGAGACAGGCAGTTACTCTAGGAGAGCTGAACAGGGCCGTATGTTCCTTAACCCATCAGCAGGACTGTTATTTGCTCCTTTGTACAAGGAGGAACAGGATGTGCACTGCCAGAGCCCTACAAAATGACCTCCAGCAGGCCACTGGTGTGAATGTCTCAGAACCAAACAATCAGAGACAGACTTCATGAGGGTGGCCTGAGGGCCTGACGTCCTCTAGTGGGCCCTGTGCTCACTGCCTGGCACTGTGGAGCTCGATTGGCATTTGCCATTGAACACCAGATTTGGCAGGTCAGCCACTGATGCCCTGTGCTTTTCACAGATGAGGGCCTATTGTGTTACATCATATCTGTAAACAAAAAAGTATTGGATTGGAGTGTGATAAATATACTGATTCTCTTAGGAGGTTAGCTGAAAGTATCATGAATAGATTGCTAAGGTTTGAGGAGATTCTGGGAGCAGGTAAATGGGATGCACAGGTGTATAAGGGTGCTTTCACACTAGCACTTTTGGTGCGTACCCGGGTTCGATTGATGTCAGAGTTGGGTTCGTTTCAATTATGTGAACGCTGTCTTCCGAACTCAGGTGCGCACCTGCGAACCATACCCGAGTCAGCTTAAAAAGGGTGGTCTGGGGTACGGTTCAAGTGAACTTCGGTACAGTTCGCTGCTGATGTGAACGCAATCGTACCGAGTCGCAGAAGTGAACCACTATTAATGACGTATTTTTTGATAAAATGTGTGTTTGTGTGTGTGTTTCACTCACTTTCCTGACAAGCATGACTGAAGCGCTGCAAGCAGTGAGCTGCATGTCTCATTTCTGTTCGCCTTTTGCATTCTTTAGAGCATTTGCAGTACACAGACGTAAGGAGAAGTATTAGACGTAAGCGCCGTTATGTACTGAAGCTTTGGAAACAAAACCAATGGTTCAAAAACATAAATATATAAAAATGGACAGAGCAACTAGGCATTTTGCTGCCTTCTCCCGTGCCGTCGTTACTAAGCAATGGTGTAAACAGCTGCTGGCTTGATGACACAAACGAACCGCGGTTGGGACCCAAATAAAATAATATGAACACAGTCCAGCGAGGGCAGGGGGAGGGGGGAGCAATCGAACTCGGGTTCGGACCAGGCAAGCGAACCAAGTGTGAAAGCACCCTAAAGTACTATTTTTTTTTTTTTCATGAAACAGGGTTAAAAACAGTTTAGAGTGCTTGGGTCTGAAATGTGGGGATATGAGCAGAAAACGGATGAGCTGAACACACAGGACAAGGTGATGCCAAATCTCAAACAATTTGAGGTTCTAAGCAAACACCTATATAGTCAGGTGATATATGTAAAAGTAGCCTACTGAAGGTGCCATAATGGTCCGTAGAGAGAACAGCCATCTACAAGACCGAAGAAAAAAGGCGCTAGCTCCTGCAACTCTGGTGTGTATATGGTGTGGTAGTAGCATGAAGCTTAAAGTTAGATGTCACAGCTATCAATGGGACATGCAAAATGGCAACCTGTGGGGAATCCCTGCTGGGGGAAAAAAACAACAAAACAAACAAAAAAAAAAAACACCATGGTTGGCTGGTCTTAGCTGGTTTAAGCTGGACATACTAATCTTAGCTGGTTTAAACTGGCTTACGTTAAAGAAGTGGTCAAAACCCCTCCTAAACCAGCTATGACCAGGCTGGAAGACCAGCTAAACCCAGCCAACCAGCTTAGTCTGGTTTTAGTTGTTTTTTCAGCAGGGTGGTTGTAAAAACAACTAAAAAGAGCAGCATCTAAGGGGACAGCAACAGCATCTGTTATAAAATCTGAATCAGCATGGGAATTTACTTTTCAGAGGTGGCGAGAAAAGTGAGATTTCTTTTCTTATTAAACAGGTATATTTTAATGAACTGACAGACAGCCATGTAGCTTAACAGTACCATGAGTTTATTATAACATTTGACATTATCAGACTAGCAATCGTTATGCCTCATGTTAACAATTTGTAAACTTTTTTTTTACGTCATTTTGAAAAATTTTCCTTTGACAAATATTTGACAATGTTTCCAAGTCAAAACAACAGCATAAAATATAGCATCTGCTCAGATAACTTTTTTTTTTAGATTTGCATGTGTACACTGGTGCAGAGACGAAAAACGTTCTAAGAGCTAAGAGTTCTTCAGCAAGATGCATGCAGATTTTTTTTTTAAAATCAATTTACTACTCAATCTACTTTTTTCCACCTGTTAACAAGATAATATGTGAGTCTATAATATATGTGAGTAAATTCAGTTTCATATTTCATTCATAAATAGAAATACATTATTCAGTCGAACAATAGTGTCACAGTGTGGTCAAAGAAAGTTGTGTGTTAAGCAGACTTGTTGATCTACATTGTTGTAACTTAGTTTAAGTTCTGAATAAATTTTGTAACAGTTCATGGAGAAATTCAAGGTAAATCCATAACTTTTGTAACAATGTATGCAGAAACTGATGGTAAATCTACACTATAAAAAACTGTTGTTTCAACTTAAAATTTTACGTTTAGTCAACTCAAATATCCAAGTTGTCACTTAGTACAATTTAACATTACAATTTAACAAGTTGAAGTTGCATCATTTTAAAGCAATACAAATGCATATTTTAAGTTGAATCAACATTTACAAATAAATAAATAAATAAATAAAATACAGTACTCTGTTTAACAATAAATAAAGCATGATTTATCTTTTTCATGGGATGTAAAATATAGCACTATACCGAAGGTTTAGAAATACAAAAATAAATAGCATAGAATGTTAGCTTATTAACAGTCAACATCACTACCTAAAATATAAAAGGCTACATAATACAAATGATTCCAGGATAAAACAATAACAATAAAAGAAATCTAAGATGATTCTAAAATCACTTTGTTAAGATTTTTCAGGGTGGTCTGAAAACTGGATATAACTGATATTCCTGATAAGGAGGTGGAGCTGATGGGTCAGACTGATGTGAAACTGAAGGACCAAATTGACCAGGAGGTCCAGGGTAACTAGGGGGAGCGATCTGACCCAGAGGTCCAGTGTAACCAGGAGCAGGAAACTGACTCAGAGAAGGTCCATAGTAACCAGGGGCACCAAACTCACCAGGTGGTCCAACCACATTAAGTGGTGGGGCAAGTGGAGCCATAGGAGGTGGGTTGGGGTACATATTGCTTCCGGGTGGTTGATTCCAGATTCCAAAGTCACTGTTTGTAGCCCCTGAGACAGGCTGAGGAGGAAGAATCACAACTGGAAATCTGATCTCTGGATCTAAGGCATAAGGCACATCCAGGTAGACCTATGAAGATATACACAGCTATTGAAAATTATTTAAATTAGGAGCGGGTAATGACAGCAGAAACCCATCTCTATTTGAAATAAACAATCAGAACATCCTTTAATTTAAAATACAATTAACACGTTGTAGCAAATTAGCTCAAAAGGGAAAATATTTATGATTAATTATAACTGGTTAAAATTAATTATGAATATGTAGATCAGATCTCAGAATTAACTGTAGCAGAATCAATATTATATTATGTAACCTGTTCGTCCACCGAATAAACAATATAATAATTTATCAGTTCAAGGAAAGATTATTTTCCTAGCCAAGTAAGAAAAGCTTTCCTACTTTATTCAGTACTAGCAATAACTTAGCATGTTCAGGGGTTAAAGCAAAAAAAATCAATTTCCGAGGGTTGGGGGTTGCGGGGGTGGACACATACACAGTGTTATTTGGCGAACAAACAACAACAACAAAAAAACATTTGAAAATGATTTTCCTTGAAACTACCTAATAAATAAACTAATAAAACAAAATGGTACAAAAAAGTGCTGCACACGCCACAAACGCAATGACTGTGGCAACTTTAACATTTGAAAGGATACTATGGCAAAGTTACTGCTTTCCTTTTTCGAACAGATTTTTTTTCTTGAATATATAATTGACCTGAAGAAAGAAAGCTGTATCATACACTTGGAAAATTATGAGCTGAAAAACAGGCTTTAATATGACTATATTTATATATAAACTAATGTGAGGCAATAATAATTGGCTCAAATAAAGTATCAAAACCAAGTAATTACATAGTTTTATTGTTAATTACATGGTTTCACTGTTAAAATACATGTAATATGGCTATATTATATAAAAAAAATTACCTGCAGAGGGCGCCAACGGCCTGGTGGTGTTTCATGTGATTCAATGACGTTTAAATCCATTTAATTTTAATGTTTGGCCACATGCAAAGTCAGAAACTTTTATTTTGAAATCACGATGTAAGGTTTATAAATGATTTATGGCACAGGTTTATTAACGTTTTACGTTCCAAATCTAGTGAGATAACGCACAGTTTTCCCGGATGAACGTAAACTCACCGCATTTGCAGAGAAAGAGTTTAGCCCCTTTCACACAGTCTTTACTGGTAAATTAAAATCCTTTTCAAAATTACCGGTAAATTTGTTTTGGCAATCATATAGTTCTTATGGAGATGACGTGATTATTTTGAGCTGTTTACAAAACTCTGCTGCTTTTTTAAATAGCTTTTCTATGTAAATATGGCGCTAGATAGACATCTCTGACCATTGCGCCTCGCAGCTTTTTCAATGGCTGCATCCGAAAACTTAGGCAGCTGCCTTGCTGCCTCGCTGCCTCATGAGGCAATGACTTTGCAGGCAGTGTTTTTGCATGAAGGCACC
>JAFVLL020019190.1:0-25271 GCA_021397915.2 Tor tambroides
CATGTTTGGCCCACATACTGTATGCCAGTGCCAGATGAATGCCAGCTGTGCCAGATGCAGGCCAAATCTGGGCCAAATTTGTTTGCTGACTGGGTGAGTTCTTTGTTGATGATGCTTGATCTGGTGATTTGCAGCACTGGCGATGATTGGTACGAAAGCATCCGCTATCAGTAGCATCATTCAGAAGAGTGTTTGTATTAGAAGACAGCTCGCTCAAGGTGTCTGATTACTCAGGCAGGGCTTGTTTCAATACATGATCGGATTTTACTGGAAGGAAATGTTGCATTCACTTGTTTAAAATAATTCAGTGAATCAAGCCTCTTTGTAAAAGAATAACTGTTAACTAAATTAAACTAAACTAAGCCATTAAATAAATAAATAAACTAAAATTATTTGATTTCAGTTAGTTGGCAAGGCAGAATTTCATTTAAATAAACTAAATAAACCAAAACTAAAAAGTAATGAAAGATATATAGGCATTGTCTCCCCCCCAAAAAAGCTAATAAAAATGACAGAAAGGCACAACAAAATAAACTAAGCAAAATTAAATTATAATGAAAACATAAAAAAAAAAAAAAATTCAAAATATTAACAAAAACTATAACAGTATATAACAGTGACATTAAAATAACACTGGAATGCACATGGACATTAGCTGGATCAGCTTGAAAAATACACTGTTGATTTGAAACAAAGAGGCCAAATATATGATACTATTGTGATGAGAAGAACACAAAATAATTTTAATAAATGTATCAATTCATTATTTAGCTTTTTTTTTCTAATAGACATCCTTCAGCAGACAAAACACTGAAAATGCTTCTATTGAAAAACTTTTCTGTTGCAGAAAAAAAGGGTTTTTTGAAAATTATGATATATCACCTTAAGACAGAACCTATAGTAGTAGGTAGCTATAGTAGTAGCAGTATACTTTTATCTCTGACAGATAAAACATTATCTCTGACATTATCTTTAACAAACATTATTACATGATATTATGTTTATCAGATGGTTCGAAGCATATAGCGCTGGCCGATATCATCATTTCCTTCAAGCTCTTTACTGTAAAAAATGACCGTGATTTTAACGGTAAAAACCTGTTAAATGGTTAACGGTATGTTCCTGTAAAATTTTAACTGACGTTCCCAGAATTCCCTGTGTTGCATTTCAAATTTTGTTTGAATTTGATGTTTTTTCTTTGAAATAACTATGTTTTTTTCTTAGTTTTTTCTTATCAGTTGTGTTTATTAGGGTTGTATGTTACATCTAATGTTGTTAAATTAATATTGCATATTTCAGTTTAATGAGTCTCACCATGATGGTGTTTAGTGTCTGTGTGAATGACACTGTGCATCTTCTATATATGTTATTATTTAAAAGCTGCTTGTGATGGGCTTTGGTTCATCATGTGACTTTCTCATCACCACCTGCATTTGGTGGTTATCAGTGTATTTCAAAGGTACAAAACAGATTTCAGTACTTAAATAGGTTGGTATATTAACATTATATCAGTTAATGAAATTACGGTATTTAACTGTAAATTTAAGTTAAAACCTAAAATGTTGTAAACCACAGCTGCCGGTTTTTTACCGTAAATTTTACAGAATTTTTTTTACAGTGTTTGATCCAGGAAGCGTGATTTCTTGTGTGACATCACAATCATTTCTCCCAAATCACTTTCAACTTGTGATGTTTAAGTCATTTATACGCTCTAAAAACGAATTGGGCAGTTCACTATATAAACAAATTACTGTGATTACCTTATTCTCAGCAACAAGTGTTACGCTGACACCAGAGCGCATGGCAGCATGAGAAAATGAAGCAGTTGCTACATTCAGGTTTTATTTGCTGTTGTCATCTGTTGTCAGCATTCACACAATGTTTTGTAATGTTTAGAGTCTTATCTAAAATAATTAGGTTGTTAGTGTTGTTGTGCTGTGCATGCTGAATGGTGATGTCTGTGTGTGTCTACACTAATACTGTTGAGGTCATTTGGCATGATATCACAGTTTTATGGAGCTGGCTCTCAGTTACTCACTTACAATACTTCTGATACAGATGTCAGTATTAAACTTAATACATTATACTTTTATTTTACAATGTTAAATGTTGTTGCCCCACCTCAGAACCTCTTTTTTCCATCACAAAATGTTACTCAAGAGAGGCATCAAAAACAGTGTTCTCCAGGACCAGGATTGGTAACCACTGCACTATGGGACATCTTTTGACATCTTCGCTCGCATCTTGCGTAGCTTTACACGAATAACACAACCTTATAAAAAAGCAGCACTAAAGTTAAAAGACGTTCAATTTTTAAAAGACGCATCACGAGACCTTGTGTTTTCCAAAGCAAAAACACATTCTGTGTGGACGTCCAATTAATTGTGATCGGCTTTGTGACTGGAACTCAATTTGCCTATGTTTGAGTGATAGGCTACGGTGTAATTTACTTCACAGGCATATTAATGCTAAATAATACTAAATATACTGTAAGTACAACTAATAAACTAAATGTAACTAATGTTAAAAAAAAGTTAAATAAAATATGTCCCTTTATTAGACTGTACAAACATTAAATGCATTTTACTTGATTTAGTGCATCTTGAGCAAGTGTTTTTGTTGAATCGGGCAGCTTTTAGCAAGATGTTTTCATTCAGGATGTGTCTAGAAATTTTAGCTGTATTTAACCTTCACCTGGAGTTCACTTTTGATAAGGTTCACACTGGTTCCATTGTTTAGTTTACGTAGTTGCCATTAACAGGTGGGAAAAAAAAACCTCTCTATTAACACATTGGTTGGTTATTTATATATATATATTTATATATATATATATATACACATATACATACAGAATACAGACAAGCAGGGCACAAGAAGCTCTCAATTTCGGACTATCGCAAAATGCAGCATGCACAGGTGAGGGTTTGTATTTTATGTTTTGCTTCAGACCTTTTGTACTTTTGTTCTTGAAATGGACTGAAACTAAATCATGTGTACTATAAGTAAAACATTTGTCTAACTCCAACAATTGTTTGCAGTAATTTAACATACAACCGGTGAATGATATCAGTTTTTTTTTTTTTTCAGAAAGGTTATCAGACAAGATGGAAATTCCAATCTTGATTAGACTCTCATTTTACAGCTGATAAAGAGATTGGACTGGATGTAACGGCACATGACAGGTGGTTTAAAGTTCAGTTGTTGGTTGCAGCAGTTATGTGCATGAGATTTGTCCCAGTGTGCCACTTTTCAGTTGGGGAAATACTGGCGAGGTCAGCGGCTGAAGCTCATCTGGACCGTATCTCTTTTCTTGCAGCACCTCCTCCTCCCTAACACATTCCTGCCAGCTCCTGAGATAACAGCAGCTGTGCAAGGTTAATATTTAAAACTAGAGGATATGAGCTGAAGGTCTGTTATGAATATTATGGCTAAGGAGGTCACTAACTGATTTTGTCCTCCATGACCTCTGTATAAATCAAGCACATGCCACAGGACTGACGTCATCACATTTGCTCAGAAATCACAGCTTTTAGTTTTCTGTCATGTTGGTGCATATTAGTTACACAGTTCTCACACAGACTCACATGGTCAGCAAAAGAAAGAGTTGATTCTTAACAACACATCAACAAACAAACTGGACTTACTGTAACTTACTGTAAAAACTAACTGGAAGAAAGATAATAACTGACAACAAATTTCGTTATCAGTTAGTCAGACCTTTGCACTGTGCACCACTATAAAATCTAAGAAAATGTAAATATATTTTCTTACATTTTATTGGTTGTATTCCTAAAAGTCATTACATAATCATACATTTAAATGATTACTAATTTAAATGGGTTTATTGAGTGTATTGTACCTCTTGAAGTTTAGTACGAACCACTTAGTTTGTGGTTTGGAAATTTATGTCAGCTGCTTTCAAACTGTTATAATCAGTTTAATCAATAATAAATTAAACCATTTTTAGCACACATAGGCTTCAGTTTAGGCCTATACATTGTTTTAAGGGGTTGATTGAAAAAGTTGTTAACAAGTTGATTGAACTTAAAAAAAAAAAAAAAATTAATAGATTGAGAAAAATCACCTGTGTGCACCTGTGTGCACCTAACTCAAAAAATTGAGTAAAACATTCGACTGAACGCACTGTACTTTAGTTCTTCACAACCTTATTTCATTCCTGTCAAAAATTAAATATGACACCTCTCTGACCAAGGCCTAAAGACTAATGTTGAGTGAGTTGTGATCACAGCATGTGCAGACAGGACTGTAGAGTGATGGACAAAGACAGTCATGATGATGACAGCTGTGACAGACATTGCTCGACTGACACTGTCACTGTCATGAGAAGAACATGCTTTAACCCACACGCTTTAACGCCAATAAAACAAGCACAAGCCAGAGGGAGCGCTATCGTATTTTATCTGTAACCAGATAAGGAACACATACTGAGTGTCACAGTATATACACCTGCAAGCTTTCGGTCAGGTTATACGAGTTGCCTCATGTGATGTTCACAATCTGATTCAGTCATCCAGATTCCATTCTGATCAACTAGTCATCACTAAATCTCTGAAAAACACATCAGTGTGACATTAGGACAATATAAATTTGGTGATGCTTGTTTTGATAAATATTGCTGCCTAGTTATTAAAGTTCATCATGTAACGCATCTTCCATTTTTTTTGTGGTAAGGACATCATAAAGCTTTTTTGGGAGAGGTTTACTATCCCTTCTCATATCGTGGAGACTTTAAAGAGATAGTTCACCAAAAATGAAAATTTGCTGTTAATTTACTCACCCTCAGGCCATCCAAGATGTAGATGACTCTTTTCCTTTAGCAGAAGGGTAAAGTAGATTTCTAGCTGAAACCGTGGTCCTTGATTCATAAAATGCAAGTCAACAGCTTACCATCACGTCAAAAACAAACAAAAAAAACATATCAGGCAACACAAAATTAATACCTGGCCATGGCTCCTGATGATATGTTGAGATCTTATGAAGTGAAACAATCAGTCTGTGCAAGAAACTGAACATTATTTACAACATTATTACCTGTGATCTAGAGCCTCAGACAAACTGTGAAGTCTGATTTTTTCCTGTGAACTGGTTCTATTGAACAGTTCATTTCGAGGAACTGACTCACCAGTTTGTTTATATAATCATGCAGTGATGTAACATATGCACAATTATATTATTAAAGCACCCAATAATGATGTGAATCAAGGATGTTTTACATGTCTAAAGCATAGTGAATAAACAAGTGAATAAACTAGTTCAAGCAGTTAATGCGCATATATCAGCGGGTCTTCGATCTTCGGTCCAAGTCAAACTGTTTCAGTTCTGGTGAACTGGTTCAACTAATTCACTAAAAAGAACCGGTTCAGAAGAATTATTTATTTATTTATTTAATCCTGAGGCTATGGATTACAGGAAATAATTTTGTAAATAATGTTCAGTTCCCTGCTATGCTTTTTTTTTTTAACTCTTAAGTGACTGCATTTTATGAATCACCAAGGATCATGCGTTCATCAAAAAAATCTTCTTTACTGTTCTACTGAAGAAAAAGTCACCTACATTTTCGATGGTCTGAGGGAGAGTAAATTAACAGCAAATGTTCATTATTGGGTGAACTATCCTTTAAAGTTGAGCTTGGACAGTTATCCAGAACACCCTAGCAACCACTTACAATGCATTACCAAATACCCACTGCTCCCTAGCAATCTCATAGCAGTGCTTGGCAACCACCCACACCACAAATTGTGGTTTTTAAGAGTGGTTTTTAAGAGTGTTTTGTAAAAGCGAAAACACTTATATTTTCTTCTGAAAATGTAAAAATCTAGATGTGTCAGTTATTTTCGTTTGAATTTATTTTTACTATGATATTTGTGATCATTTCTCTTACACTGACTTGAGGTGAAGACTCCATTCATATCAGGGGTTTATCAAAAGCACCTCATAATAGCCGCCATATTGAGATTAAATGGCCATTTGAATACTACTCATTTTAGGACTGGACTGCTTTTTATTATTACATTTTCGGTTCATGAAGATGAATCAAATATGACATACAGTGCCCTCCACTAATATTGGCACCCTTGGTAAATATGAGCAAAGGCGGCTGTGAAAATAAATCTGCATTGTTTATCCTTTTTATCTTTTATTCAAAAAAATTCACAAAATTCCAACCTATCATTGAAGTAAAACAATTGAAAGTGGGGTGAAAATCTCATTGTGAAATAAATGCTTTTTCTAGTTCATGTTGGCCACAATTATTGGCACCCAATTATTGCAACGTAATTTTTCCCAGGGTAACAGCTCTGAGTTTTCTCCTATAATGCCTGAAGAGTTTGGAGAACATCTGACAAGAGATCAGAGACCATTTTCTTCATCCAGAATCTCTCCAGATCCTTCAGATTCACTGCTTCTTCTCTTCAGTTCACCTCACTCATTTTCTACAGGGTTCAAGTCAGAGGACTGGGACAGCCATGGTAAAAGATTTATTTTGTGCTCAGTGACCCATTTTTGTGTTGATTTTGATGTTTGTTTTGGATCGTTGTCTTGATGGAAGATCCAAACACGGCCCATTATAAGATTTCTAACAGAGGCAGTCAGGTTTTGATTTTTTATCTGTTGGTATTTGATAGAATTCATGATTCTATGCATCTGAACAAGATGTCCAGGACCTCCAGCAGAAAAACTGGCCACAACATTAACGATCCAGCAGTGTATTTAACCATGGACATGGGGTACCTTTTATCCCTGTTTGTACTAAACTCATCTGGTGGGTTTGCTGCCAAAAAGCTCTTTTTCCAGTTTCATCTGACCATAGAAGCCAGTGTCATTTGAAGTTCCAGTCGTGTCTGATAACTGAATATGCTGGAGATTGTTTTTGGATGAGCGAGGAGAATTTTTCTTGAAGCTCTCTGGAACGTCATGTGGTGATGTAGGGGCTGTTTGATCATTTTTTTCTTAGGTTTCTGACCCCGAGACTCAACTAATCTCTGCAGTTTTCCAGCTGTGGTCCTTGGAGAGTCTTTAGCCGCTCAAACTCTCCTCCTCAGCATGCATTAGGACGATGTAGACACACGTCCTTTTCCAGGCAGATTCATAACATCTTTAGTTGATAGGAACCTCTTAATTATTCCCCTGATGGTGAAAATGAGGATTTTCAATGCTTTAACTCTTTTCTCACAGCCACTTTCTATTTTGTGAAGCTCAACAATCTTGCTCTGCACATCAGAACTATATTCTTAGGTTTTACTCCTTGTGATGGACGATTAAGGGAATTTGGGCTTTATGTTCCTCTTATTTATATTTCTGTGGAACAGAAGTCATGGCTGGACAATTTCATGCTCTTAGTCACCCTGGTGTGCTAAAAAAAGTAAATATGAATGGGAATATACTTCAGAGATATTTTACTCATAAGAATTTCTAGGGGTGCCAATAATTGTGGCCAACATTCATTGGAGAAAAACATTTATTTCATCATAAAATTTTCTCCCCGCTTTCAATTGTTTTACTTCAATGATAGGTTAGAATTTTGTGAATTTTTTGAGTGAAAGATCAAATGGATAAACAATGCAGATTTATTTTCACAGCCGCATTTGCTCATATTTACCAAGGGTGCCAATATTAGTGGAGGGCACTGTATACACAAGTGAATATGGTATTTCTACTGTGGTAACTAAATAGACCTCAGTCAATGATATTTAATTTATTACAGATCAGTTTTGTCATATGGCATATGTTTCCCTTGGTTACTTTGTTTTTGTCCATATGTATTTGTAAATATTGTCATAATAAAAAATGAAATAAATAAATACATTTGTCATATGGCTGGACCGTTGCGATTTAGTGAATGCAAAAAGCTAAATACATGGTGAAAAACTTAGCTGACCTGTTACAGAAGCAACATTCTCTTTACGTGTTCATATACATTTTTAACCTAAAATTTTATTGTTGATATAAAAAGGTCCATGATCATGTGTCAGATACCCTTGTGGCTTTTGCAGCTTTGGCCTGTAGGGAGGTCTAAAACACTTCATTTCATTACTGAATCACATGTGCTGTCATCACTCGTATAAACTAAAGACAGAACGCTCTGAGGAACAAGCTATTCTGTTCTGCCTGTTCCTCACACTGTCAGCCGAGGGACGCGATCAGCTGTGCATGAGAATGAGAATGTGTGAGACTGGAGGCAGAAATAGCCAACCTTGATAAACACCTTTATAAATAAATGTATCAGTGGCTGACATTCACACTGGAGAGATATGCTAATGCTGGAACCTTGTTCTTTGTCATACCCATTGAGGAATGACACATGTGGACTGTAGCTCTGGTCAGGCTTCCAGCAAGATACACTTTTCTCAGGACTGCCAAACAAATTAAGAGTGCCAAACTGTTCCCTAGGGCCCTGTATAGGATTCATCATAGAGGACCTTAATGTTAATGATGGTCTTGCTCTGAAGTTTCCTTGGAAGTTTCCATCTATGTTTTCCCTTGTACAGTTGATAACATGTTGATTAGCAGATGGCCAGTCTAATTTTAGAGGACTGTACTGGAAGAATAAGCACAGAAGAAGGACCATTTCAAGGTTATGACGCAAAATTTCACACATGGTCTTGACTTTGTGTGACCTTTTTTCGCTTCTTCATTCTAGCAAAAATTAAGCAGGTCAATATCACCAAAGAGTACCTTTCAACCCTCACAATACTCAAAAATGTTGGTTTTAATTTCCCATTCGCTTTATGTCGTATCATAAATAGTAGACACTCAAGTACTATAGAAACAGTATTTGAGCTGAACTCCCACACATTTTTTTTTAGATAATTATGGGCCATTATTTAAAGCATAAACCATAAGAAGTCCAACATGTCATGGGCATATGTATATGTAAGGCTCCAGCTTGTAATGACTCTCCCAACCACTTGATGGCCCCAGCTTCTGTAGAATTTATTGTATTGCTACTCATTTAGCACTTGATTTCGGCCACCTGTGGGTCATTATCTCGTTTGTGTTAGCCTATTTAAGCATGCTTCTTTCTTTCAGTTGTGTTCAGTCTTGAGCCTACTATGTATGTGTTATCCTCACCAAGAAAGCTAAGTCGATGTTTTTTTTTGGGATTTGCCTTTTGCTCATCTTTTGTTTCTTGTATTTCTCTCTGTGGAAGCACGCCTTCCTTTTTGTTGTACTTTTGAACTTGAACTCCTCAGTAAAGCACTCTTTATTCAGTCATCTATCTGCCCTTGGGTCCTTCTGATATTTGTCATCCACCATAGCTCATTGGTAAAGAGGCCATTCAGTTGATTAGAAGACCCGAGTTCAATTCCAGCCTCAGACAACGGTCACAATATATTACTGTTAAATACATTTTCATTGCAAAATTAAGATGCAAATTATATTTTCTGAAAGGTATGATGTCCTTTTCCTAAATAGGGTTATTAAAAAAATATATAATACATAATATAATTACATCCTAAATCACATTGATATACCCCCCTCCCCGATTCATTTGAGTTTTTAGCAATATTAACAACAAATGAATGCTATGTCCACCCTGTCATGTTTATGTCCACTCTATCGAGTCTAAGTGGCCGACAGGGTGGACATTTTGAGCTCCTATTAGCATATTAGCTTACAACAAACTGTGACTAGCTAAATATTTAGTCTGGTTGTTGAAGAGAATTTGGTATATTTAAACTTACATATTTTGAAAATACTGTATTATAATCACTTCTGGCATATTTTCTGCCGACAGGGTGGACATGTTAAGCTTTGGCAAAGCAAGTAAGCAAACTCATATGAAGAAAATTTGTCAATTGAAAAGTCACCAACTTATTCGCCTCAGCCGTTGAAATTCCCACCACTGAAGAGACAAAAAATCTGTTGTCTTAATGTCACTAAAGGGGATGGACTTTTCTTAAAGGGGCGGATTCCCCAATAGGACAGGGTGGACAACCACTCAAGGGACATGGAAAAACTCTTCTTTTTTTATTAAATGAAAATATAGTTTTTATTACCAAATGATCAATACACTCAAATTGAGTAATCTCTTATGTATCAAAATATTAATAGGATAATTTTTATTTTTAATTTTATGATTTGACAATATTCTACTATCATTCAAATTTAATGAGCAGTGCATGGGACATAGCAAAATAACATGCATCCTCTTACACAAAACTAAAAAAAAAAAATCTAGAAAATGTATCTAAAGAGCCAAGTAATGCTTTTGTTATGAATATAAAATCTTAGCCTAATATAATACACCCTTTCATAGCCATTTTTATGTTAAGTTATCATGGCAAATGGGTTATTTATGTACAGGACACCAAAAGGCACCCTACAGTGATATTGACCCTAACATGTTCATAAAATTTGGGTTCAGTGAGAATATTGCTGATTTTACTGGGTTTAGTAAAAATATAGCTGTTTTCACTGTATTTTTGACTAAATAAATATAGCATTGGTGAAAATAAGAGAATTATTTCAAAACTATTAATGTTATATAAAAGTGAAATATTGTGTTGTAATAAGTAAATGTTTTCTATTGTAATATATAGTAAAATGTAATTTATTTCTGTGATCAAAGCAGAATTTTCAGCATCATTACTCCAGTCTTCAGTGTCACATGATCCTTCAGAAATCATTCTAATATGCTGATTTGTTGCTCAAGAAACATTTCTGATTATTATCAATGTTGAAAACAGTTGTGCTGCTTCATATTTCTGTGAAAACCGTGCTACATTTTCCATAAAACAACAGTTCACAGTAACCATAATTATGAAGCTCTGAAATACATAAATTCCATAAACACATCATAAATGTACAGTATATTTCATATGTTTAATGTACTATACCTTCTAAATCACTTGGAGTTTGAGAAACTTCACCATGAATTGTCATTTTATGTAAAACATCTCCTTAAGGGATCATTCTGAATTTCTCCTTCTGTCCTATACACTAAAGAATAACCAGAGAGGTTTGAAACAACATCTGAGTGAATAAATAATGGTAGCATTTTCTTTTTTGAGCAACTTATGCCTTTAATCTGTTCAGAAACCTTTTAGCATTACCCATTATCAAGTGCTGTGATGACCTTATTAATCACAAGAGAACCTTTCATTAGTAAGTCAATCATTAAACAGACACTTTAATCCAGAGTAATTTACAGTACAGCTGACAGAAGGACATGATGATGATCACGCATGGATTTAACCACTACAGCACACCGTCCTCACTGGTTGCTCTCTCTTGTTATCCTCCAAAGAGCATGTGCTTATATACTTTAATTTGTTCTTATTTTGGCTGAAAGAAGTGGAAATCATATCATCCACAGCAGTAGCCAAATCATCCACAGTTTAGTGATTTCATTCTTTATGTAGAACAAGGATGAATGTCTTGTTTAGTCTTAGTTTATGATAACACACTCTAATCTCAAAGAGGGCTGGTGTGCATTTGTACAACTTATAATGCTATGGAGTTTTACTGCTTTAAATGACAACAATTTACTTTGCACAAATGTTGCACTAAAATTATGCACCAAAGTCAGTGTCTTTCTCTTCCTCTCCTTCCTTTCCTACTTAAGCAAAAAATATTTATTGTCACATTGTTATATTCCAATATATCGAGGATGAATGAGCTTGGCATATACTGTGGAAACAGATATTGGTTGGAATATTTTTTCTTCTTTGTTGAATATCTACGCTTGAACAAACTTTAAGATAACTCTGCTAGGTGCAAGTACAAGCTTGACATTCAACGCCACAAAAAGTTTCCTATATTTTGCTTATTTATGACTAAAGTTGTGCTGTAATTGTAAAACAACACAGAGATACTTTTTATTACTTTTATATTTTCATATGATCAGTTTTGATATTTCATAATCTTTTACCTTTTTAATTTATGCAATATTAAAAATGAGATTTTAATCTTTTTTTTGTTTGTTTGTTTTTTTTTTGCATGTTATAGCATCTTTTATATTTGCATTTTGCATGTGTATGTGCCTCTGTGTATGCAGAGACATCTATTAACTAAAATGATTTATTTACCCCCAATACTAAGGTCATCCTAAAATCAAATTCCGTACCACATGGGGGAGCTATAACTTCATAATAGCATAAATGCATCTGTATTGAATTGGACCTCACAATAGGATTGCAGACCCCTCATTTGGCCTGAAGTAACATCGCATAACATTTTGTAAAAGAGAAGTGATATAATCAAAATAATTGACTGAAATACAGCAGCGTGATTTTAGACATTTGTAACATGTGACACATGCTGACATGATGAGCACCAATAATAACTGTCCAGTGTACCAAAAATCATCTTATTGAAAAACTTGTATTACCAGTTTACATGCAAACTTATAACCCAGCAGTACAAGAAAACCAAATAAATAAATAAATAATCATTTGTGTACCCGACTCTTGAGTATTCTAATTGTTATGTGAGTTGTTATGTGAAATAAATAATTGAAAAAAATGCTGAGTATTGCAAAATACCACTGGGAAACTTGTACAGACTCATATTCTCTTCTTATGTTTCCACTTTCTCTAGGGATTCAGCATTTTGACTATATTTCGTTGATTGCACAAGAACACATTTTTAGCATTTTTATGTATAAAGAAAAAGTCTATATCTAATATATATATATATATATATATATATATATAATTTCCTTGTCCCAAAACGCATGCTTTGGCTGAATGCACTTTGATCAGCAGTAACAGCGTGTGTACAGTGGTGTGGAGAAGCCGAAATGCTCGCACAGTGGATTGTGGGATTGACAGAGGATCAGTAAGGCAAAGGTGGCAGCCAGGTGTTGTTGGCGTGCACGTATAATTATTTGTCATTTGCAGATTTTCTATGATTTTCTGCTGAATTTATTTAGTGCATAAATTATGTTGTTTACATATTGGACGTCTTGCAGACTGGCTGGGTTTACAAAATTCTTATTAAACGAACATTGTATCTTTACTTTCAGAATTCAGAATCAGTTAATTTCAGGACAAAAAAAAAAAAAAAACTTTAAAAATGAAACTACAGTTGCCAATGTGTGATGGCAAGTGTCTTTCTTAATGATTGAGTCATTGAATAATTCACTCAACCAATTTGTTCAAAATGACTGATTCATTCAGGAATAAGTTTATGAATGGGCTATTGAATCGTTCACTCGATTGAGTTTTTTTTTTAGTTGTTTCAAAACCAGGATTAATTCAGTAAGAAAATACCATTGTGTGTAATATAAGTTGTGGAATATTAACTTCTTGTTTATTGGGCTATCATCTAATTTAAATATCACATTTGCAGTTGCAAGAAAAACAGCACTCTTACTCTTGTGATTTTGCTTAGGGTTTTTTCCTATCCTTCTTTTTTCATATGTTGAAAATGGGGGTCACTTCTACTCATTTGTGTTTATTTCGAACCCTGATTGAGATGAATAAGAATGTTAATTTTCCCTAGGTGTTGTAGACCTTTTTGGTTCCATCCTACATTTTTCTTGTTAAATGTCCTGTTTCACTTAGACATAAGTTGCATTACGCAAGAGAAATCGCTTGTGAACAAGCATGTCATGTTGACTTAAAGACATTTAGCTGGGTCCAGATTTGAACCTCACATGGTTCTGGACTACTATGGACACCTGTTAAGGTCACGGAGCGTATTTCAGCTTGACAGCTCCAGAGATGGTGTGTGAGGTCTTTTGTGACATTGGTGTGAGGTCTCTGCCAACTGATTTTAATGGCTACTTCGCAAGTGACTAAGCTTGTGTGGGCAGGGGCGTTTGCGTCTGTGTGTCTGTATGTGTGTGTGTGGTAAAGCAGAGAGAAACACTTAGGTCATAGGTTCAAATGAGGACATTACAGTCCTTTGACCTGTGTCATCTGTGTCCACAAAGCACACCTGCTCTGTCATGGTCTAGGATACGTTAACCTTATTGCGACACTAATTCTGCAAATGTGCACTGCTGCTGTTTTTATTTATGAAACTAAGACGCACGTCGATAATGCTGTTTATAAAGCATTATAGCAGAGTTGTGATGTTCTTGAAGGCAAAATTTTCTCCATGGAGAACTTCATATTTAATTCATATAGGCCTATAATTTTTCAAGACAGACCTAATGCACTCCAAAATTGTTATCACTCATATATTCTGCAGAGGCATGTAATCACAACTTTCATGTTAAAAATTGTGTAACTGACATATTTCCAGTGAAATATTTCATTGTCCATAATTCTGGAGAAAACATCCTACACAGAGGACAGGAGTGACATGTTGCATCATGTCAAAAGTGCGCCAATCCAATTCTAGTTAATGTCTTGCCCACTTCAGATTTTATTACACCATCCAAATGAAATACAATGATTTTACTCTGAAATAAAATTATCATTATAAAATGATTTAAGCTTAATATTATGTACAATATTTTTGCCATAGTTAAATTAGGTACATATTTAAACTTATATTAAGCCTTATAAAGCGTTTCATATTTGATAAGCAAATTTTTAAGGCCTCTAAATGATCAACATGATCAAAACATTGCTGATAAACCTGTTGCATACAATTTACTACATGCCTTCTGTCGTCTGACTCTGAATCATAGTTTCTCATTTTTTATTAAGTAAAAGCTCTTTCAGTACAATTGTACAAACGTCCACTTTCAGCTTATGCGTCACTTGCCTTTGCTATGAAATCTTTACTGATTTTTATAAAGTTAACATAAGAACAACTTCCTACCTATATAACTTTTGACTTTTATTATAATTTCATATGTCGGGCATTACAGTGTTAAATAACTTTAGTCCATTACATCAAATCTAGCTTGTGATGTCTCTGGTCTACTAATTTAAACCATCTTTATTTTCTAATCACATATATATATATATATATATATATATATATAAATTAAGGAACAAAACATTACTATAATAGTTGTATAGCAAGTCGATTTTTAAACCAAAGGATTTTCTATCAAACACAAAGTTTATTCACCCATTTTACTGTTGCTCAAATCAAGCATCAAGCTTATAGGTGATTGGTAGATGTTAGTAATCACTCTTACATGAGCTTTAGCGCTTCCATTACAGACAGACTCGAGCTTCTGTGACGTGTTGCGATTCATTACCAGTTGTTCCAGTGTAGACACTAAGTCTATGTTACCATGGAAATGGAAATTGTGCCACAAGATCTAAACGGTGACCGCCCACTCCCATAAAGCATTGCAGATGTCATTAATGACTCACTCTACCTACACTCATGGTATTTTACACCTACAGTAAAATCAGTGAGCATCAGTCAGTAGTTTTGTATTGTGCAATGAAGACATTCAATGTAGTCATAAATAAATTTAAGTCTTTTGTCTCTACCTTACTAAATCAAGGATATTTGGAATACATTTTAGCTGTGGTTACATGCTGAATCACGAAATGCAATGTATGAAGACTATTTCGTGTTCTGATTCTGCTTGTTGCCAGCTGGTTTGGTTCATCTGTTATTGAGGAATTTTTTGAAATCCTCATGGAGAAAACGAATGAATTCCAGAAGTAAGGCACTGTTGTGCTCTATTGGAGCAGCAGTATTGCTAAATGGTTTGGTTAACCAATATATTGTGGCGTGTACAACTCAGCATCTACTGGGACTCGAATAAGATGCTGTAACACGAATGTTACAAAACCTGTCTCGTTCAGGCTCAAGTCATAGGCTCCATTGAGGTTTTGTCAGCAGACCAAATGGGCATGTAGGACATGGATAACTAGGCAAACGCATCATACCAATCGTCGTCTTCTGCTGGCCACCGTGCAACATTATGTTGAAGGTCATAATCACACAGTTTTCTGTAATTGCTGACTCTTGCTTTTACAGGAACTTTTCATGCAGAGAAAGTGAGCAAATTTGGTGCATTTGAGGTTGCCGAGCACCGAAGATGACAGCTTCGCTTTTCTCTGCGCTTTAAACCATTCATTAACCTCTGAAAAGCATGAATTTGCCCATTTCATGTTTTGGCCTTTTTCTTGTAATCAACAAAAGCCGCCCACGCAAATATGCATGGACGCATTTAGACATAACTGCATGGTTACAAATATAGTGCCACCCATTTTAAATAAAGAACCCGAGACTGAAGTGTAATGAGGAAAATTGTGCAAGCAAAACCAAAAGATTGATTCATGAACGTATTACCAGAAAACACATTCTTTCATGCACTAAAACGTTTAATTAGTTGAGTTTGCTAAGGCAAGCTATTGCTGTTGCTCAAACCCCATAGCATTGTGATGGCGAGTTTTGCACATGCAGCCACTATTTAAATTTACCATCTAAACATGTGGTACACCACATTTCATTTTTCTGTTATTGTGTTGCTTGTCTTTTCTCGACTAATGTTACCCACAGCCTCTTGTGCAATGATGGAGGATTCAGTAGCTATTTCCATCCAAAATAAATTTGTATGAAAAATTGGAATAGTGCATAAAACATTTTCAAATAAAGCACCATTCACATTCCATGTATTCAAAAGAACAATATCTTCACTTCCTGGGAAACTGGTGCAAAGTATCAGCAATAAAATTATAAAAAATTGCTGCAACCGGGGGGAAGCATATGACTCTTTTCCTACATAATATATCAGTTGCACTCTAAATAAATTGCTAAACACAGTAACAAACACTGTCATGTTATCTTGCATTCAGGAAAGCAGGAGGTAATTATACAAAATCATTTTCAGACTTTGGCTCAGTCCTTCAGAATGACTAAAACTACATTTTAGATGGTGTGCAAATGAGATCGGCTTGTTGGTTAGCCCGCATCTGCTGAGGCAAAATCATGTGAGTTTTTTGTTGTGCATCCAGGAATTCATTCAGTAGATGTGTTTCTATCATAGTTTATGTGCATGCATTCCTGCGTGTTTGTTTTG
Source organism: Tor tambroides (assembly GCA_021397915.2). NCBI lineage: Eukaryota > Metazoa > Chordata > Actinopteri > Cypriniformes > Cyprinidae > Tor > Tor tambroides. The sequence continues at coordinate 16,910 of JAFVLL020019190.1, forward strand.
CCTCATTTGAGCGTACATTTTTTATGCGCATTTTAAGATTTTATGAGCACCCTGGCTTTTTATATACTTCAAAATTCTCATAAAAAATATGTGGATGGAAACATAGCAAGCGATAATTTCCTTCTGAAAACATGATGGATATATTTGAGACCAACAGTATTCAAATGCCACATGAGTAGGAATGAGAATGGCAAGAAATCTCATTATTTAAGGTGAATTGGGACCAAGACTGAGCAAGGGCTCATGTACTTTAGAACTTTTTTTTCCACATTCCCCACACAGATGGTATTGTGTACTTAAGGGAAAACTCTATTTGCTTCAATTTGTACAATCAGCATCTGCTTGGTGACGTGTGGTCCATAGCAAACATAACTAATGGAGGTAATCTGTCAATATAACATTCACCTATGCTGGTTTTCACCCTAAGCAACATTGTCTGAGTCTGCAGTGTCAGGAGACCCGTTGCTTTCAGACCGGCCATGGAGAGAGGAGAATGAAATACATGCAGTTATGTGCTTAATAACATTCATAATATTCATCACAGATGCAGGATTCTGAACTAGGTTTAGTAGAGTAGGGAAAAGGTTAGAGGCTAATTGTGGATTAAGCAGTAGTATCCTATGTAAATAGATGCACCTTCCCAATGCCAATCCATGTTGTTTTGGCAAACACAGACCTCTTTCATCATTTACTGTTGATCAATCAGTATTCCAGGGGGTTACTACTACTCTAATTACTATTGATCTCTTTTCAAAAGCATGTAAGCATATCTTCCCCAAGCAGAAAATACTCAGAATTCCCCAACCAATCAATTCACCAGCATTATATGTCAATGCATTTTAAGATACCAACCTCCACTGACTGATGATTCTAAATAATGAAGCAGTAAAAAATCAAGCTTCTCAAACTGTAAGAAATTCAGTAACATTTCACATCTTTCACTAAAATACCTGCTCTACCCTCCATCCAACCCACACAATCACCACCTGAACCCTTCATCCACTAGATGCTGACAGCAGCCCAGCTTACGTTGTTAACACCAAGATTTGCCTGATACGCATGTCAGAATTCAGTGTTAGGGCAGGAGGTTATGTCATATTCACATCCACACACAGTAATTCCCAGCTTTATTCCAGTGATCATCAAAACCTAACGATTTGCCTACCTAGACACTTTGCCTAAAAAACGGTCTCTGAATTCCAGCACTTCATTCGGATGAGAAGTTTGAGCAAAAACATGTGTAACTTTCACAGACGAGACAATCCCAATCTATGGACACAAGCTCAGTGAAATATTTCTATCCAAGGTGGTAGATAGAGCTGAGAATTGTCGATATAATTATAATTATTTTAAAGAAATAATAACCTCTGAAGAAGCTTGTTGGATCTATGCCATGAAGAATTAAGGCGGTTCTGAAGGCAAAAGGGGGTTCAACCCAATTCTAGCAAGGTGCATTTAATAAAGTGGCTGGTGAGTGTATATAATATACATTAAATAAGAAACTGATCTCTCCCTTTGTACAAAAAAACAACAGCTTGTTTTTGATTAATTTAAATAGCCTTGTGAAACTTTAATTTTTAAAAAAAAAAAAAAAAAAAATTCACAATGCCTAGTGAACAAATATGCACTTTTCAGTTTTGGAAAGTAAACCACTAACATGTTTATCATTCCCCATTGAACATGTTTCTCAGATATTCAAAGGTACTTCACTATTTTTGACAGCCATGAGGAAATTATGTTGTCATAAAATGAAAAGACAAAAACATATAAAGAGGTCAGTCATAAGACATTTTAGGGTTAAAGGTAGTACTGCTCTGTGATTCGTAACATGAAACCCTGAATGATTAAAAACCCTAACCCAAAGAAATTAATGGCACATTCAGTTTTCTTTTCTGTTGACATATTTCCATGACTATGACATACAATGCAGTGATTTTATATGAATAGGTATGATGTGAGAAGAAAAAAAAATGAAGCTCCATCCTGAAACATAATTGTTACTGGGGCATCATCAGATTGTATGAAAACATATGAATGAGATTGTACAAATTAATATTAATTAGCCACCAATTTGCCAAAACATAAGTGCCATAGTGCCATGAGACATAGTGTTGCACATTTCCTATTCCTACTGTAGGAATCGTTCATTTTAAAAATAACCAGCAGGCTTTAGGTACATCACATCCGTGAACTATGATTTGCTAGCTGATGGGAGGAGATATTAGTGGGAGGGACATTCTCATTCTAGAGAGTATTCAATTGCACAAAAATCTGTGCAGTACAGGATCAATATTTCAGGGCATTTTTCTGAAGATACAGATTGTGCATTTTAAATGTGTATAACTGCTAAAAGTGAATTATGTCAGTACTTAGAAGTACATAGCATAAAGATGACTTCAAGCGTACAAACAAACTAAAAACTACAATTTCTAACTTGATTTGATTTTATGAGAGGTCTAAGTATTAGTGGGCAAAATGCTAAAAATGGTAACATCTATATTAAGTGGTTTTATTCAAGTCATAAATGTTATTGAAATCATTGAATCAACCCAAATACATTAAATTAAACCAACAAAACCAGTTTTACGGGTTAAATCAAGAAGAAACAGCTCTGAAAAGTAACAATTTTTTCCAGCAACATCACAGAGATGTTTGTTCTTACTGACGTGTTTCTCTTGCTACTTTATTAGGATATTTGGATTGCCGTTCTGATTACTATATTTAGATTCCTAGCTGTGTTTGGATGCAGGTGCAGGTTTCCTGACTAGCAAAGACTAGTAACCCCATTGTTACTGGCAGTTTGTCCTCAGGCCATCTTTACGTCACCTGCCTTGGGTTATTAATAGAAAAATATTTCAGCCGCTTTCTGAAGTCTTCTGGGCTTCTGCAGTCATGGATGCCAAAGAACATTGAGTCCAACCTAAGATGTTCCAGCCAGTGTTACAATAACAAATCTTGTGTAGCCTAGTTAACTACTCCCAAGATTTTCACATTAATGTCAACTTTTTTAAGCATTTATGAGCTTCAAAAGACAAGCTTTTCTCTTATATGTATTCTTTTGGGGAAGTCGTGGCCTAATGGTTAGAGAGTCGGACTCGTAATCCAAAGGTTGCGAGTTCGAGTCTCAGGTCTGGCAAGAATTGTAGGTGGGGGGAGTGAATGTACAGCGCTCTCTCCACCCTCAATACCACGACTTAGGTGCCCTTGAGCAAGGCACCAAACTCCCAGCTGCCCACTGCTCCGGGTGTGTGTTCATGGTGTGTGTGTGTTCACTGCTGTGTGTGTACACTTTGGATGGGTTAAATGCAGAGTACAAATTCCGAGTATGGGTCACCATACTTGGCCGTATGTCACGTCACTTTCCACTTTCCCTTTTTAAAGCTCCAATGGTTGGGGTTTACAATAGCCTTGTGAAATTCTCTGTAGGAATATTCTGGATGGATTCCAGGACAAGTGAGTCCAGTCATGAGATCGGATATGCTAAAAGTAGCATAAGCTGCCGTGATACTTTCAGATGTCATGAATGCTGGATCTTATACAGGAATCTCCAACAGTCACCTTAACTCTCAAAGTAAAGGGTCAGGGTCTGTTGTTATGCAGTCATATGATAAGTATTTCCAAGCCCACCTCGCACTCCTAACGTATTTGCAGCAGCCAGTAGACTGGCAGAGAGTAAACAAGCCACACAAACGAAAAGCAACAAATCATCAACCCACTGTGGTGACATTTGATAAAGCTGTATTTACAGCTTTCCTTTCGTGGTTATATTTGGTGTTGGCTCAATCACAAGATGATGGAAAATATTCTTCAACTCGTGACATACTGGTACACCTAAACCCATTAAGGGACAATGTCACGGTGACTCCTGATATTTGACATTTGCTTCTGTAAATATTCAAAGCTGTGTGCTCTTTACAGATGGATAAAGCAGATCCTCGAGGGTTCAGGCAGCAGTAACGGGTGCCGTGGTGGCAGTCCAGTTAGGAAATGTTCCTCGGTGTGGTCTGACTGCTGGCTGACGTCCAGGAGATGTTTATAGACAATGAGGGCAAGGTCACCTTCTCAGAGCAACGGAGAGCTCACACGGTCCATGAAGTCAGCAGTCACTTGACCACACCGAGCATCTCTGACGTCTACAAATAAACAGACAGGAGCCACGTCGCATACTGGACAACAGAGAGGCGTTCTCCGCTGCACAAACTCATAGCTTCCTCAGGCATTTCAGATGGAGAATGAATATGTAACCACAGGAATTAACAGGAAGGTCCTTATAATAAAGCATGAATTATTCTCCTACTCTTTTCAGGAGAATCTATTGCTAGTATCTCAGCCCACTGTGAGATAAGTTCATGGGTTCAATTCCCATGAACTAATAAAATGTATGCACTGAATCAAATGTAAGTAATTTTGGATAAAAGAGTCTGCCAAATACACAAATAAAAAAGCATTTATAGTTAACCAGTATGCAGTGCCTATTTTTTTAATAAAATCAATTCCTGATGGATGAAATCTGTGACATTTATTAGTCAACTAGTAAGATTAATTTATACAGCGCTTTTTACAATACATTGTAGATAAAAAAAAAAAAAAAATCAAGTTGAGATGTATAAACTTGGATATAGTATATTGCTGTGCGATAATACAGTTTTCATTTTTGGAAGATGGATTTTGGAAGAGCTGGGTTCTAATATCATTAGATTTTGCAACAAAATAAATCAGGCAGTTGGGATATATATTTACCATATTTTCAATGATATAACAATCAAGCAGTTGAGATTTTCATGTTGTTTTGCTTGCTAATATGTCAGATTACAGAAGTAATGTGGCTTACAAATGAACAAACAAAATGGAATTCACATTTTAGAGAAAGTCAAATTCTAGTTTGTCTCTTGTTACCTTACAGGCCGTGCCAAATCGCGTAGTTACAACCACTCCAGAATGCATCAATCAATCAATCCGAGCTGGGCAGGAATTGTGGGTGCTTTCATAAGGTTCATAGATGACTCAGATTTACCCCTGTGCCTCTGCCAGGGCATGCCTGTGTTCAGAGAGGTCAGCCAAAAGAAGATCTGCCATTAACGGAAAGCAAGTAAATTGATAACACAGAGAGATACAACATGAGAAACTAATATGGTGGTGATATTTTTCACTTGACGGAGGTGGAACAACACGACACTGGGGAAAGACTGCAGAAGGAATGACCTTTAAAGTAAAGGAAAAACAACACCACCTCCTACATGCGTCATATCCCAATCAATATGAAGTTCCAAAGGCAGGTTAGGGAGGAGTCTAATCATTCACTCCTATCAATCATCATTACGAGTGAACATAAGCAGCAGTCATTGTGGCATCTCGGCAACAATTCTTCCGGCATCCCTCCACCTCCCCATCTTCTCCTCGATTTTTTTTTCACCATATGATCATACAATCTTGGGTGGGGGTCTTTGTGTAAAAGATTGGAAGATATATTTACAGTTGCATTCATGCATTTGGCAGGGACTGTTACACAAAATGAACTCTGTAACACTATATTCAAGTTATATATTTTTCCTGGGAACTGAACCCATGGTCCTGGCATTACATCAGCTACAAAAAGGCTAAAATGTATAGCATAAATTTTATAATAATTTATTCAGATGGTAAATAATTTATAATCTGAAAATACATTGTATTGTGTGTGTGTGCGTGCATGTGAGTGTGCGTGTGTGTGTGTGTGTGTGTGTGTGTGTGTGTGAACTATGAATCATCTCAGCCTGAGCCATATTTTTTTGAAAGTTTATTTATTTTTTATTTTTTTAATTCAAAGTGACTTACAATGCATTTTTCAAATGACTCATTCACTGGGATTCAATCCTGTGCCCCTGGCATTGCTTGAGCTACAGGAAGGCTAAAATGTTTAAAATAAATGAAAAATAATTGATATAAATATATTTAATTGATAAAAAATGATAAATTATTATAATTAATTATATGCAATTATTTTATCCCTTATTAATCATTTATTTTATACTTTTAAAGCTATATTATAAGCTACAATTTACACTATAAAGCGATATTTTAAGCTAGTCTTTTACTGTTGTTTTTCATTTTCATTTTCCTATTGCAGCATTCCGATGTTACTGCCTCCAAAGCATGAATTGCTTTTGTTGCTTTTTTGTAGCTTCATTTGTAAAAAAACATCTGCTAAATGAATATTTCCCCCATCAGACCTAAAAGTTTGTACAACATGCAGGACCTTGAGCCAAGAGAGGTGATATGCCTGTCCATCTGAAGCTTTGCTGACTCCAGGTGTTTCCACAGTTTGTAAGATTAGACAAGAAGCCATGTGACCGAGGGTTACCCTGACTGTCAACTGTTTGCTTCAGCATCGCATCATAGTTGTACTTATTGTGGTCATGGACAGGTTATTGGGTCATGGTTAGTTTAATAAATGAATCATAATGAATTTCAACACCCTGTAAATGTCCTGAACTTGAACTGGAGCTCCAGAATAAGGTGAAGGACGTTTCTCCTGTACAAAAACTATATTTAATTAAAACACAATTAGGAAACATATTTCCTAGTGTGAGTCATGCTACTGGGATCGATGCAAATATAATCATCTGTCACTGGCATAAAACAAGAAATAAGATACTTTTTTGCATCTTTCTCTCTTGAGCTACCGTTCTCTTAATTCTGTTAAGAGATGTTCACTCAATAAACAGCAGACTAACTCTTTCTCACTGTCTGTGTGTCTAGACAGCCGAGTTGCCAGTAGGGTGATTAAGCGTCCCAGTGAGACATTATGAAGATTTGCTGTAGAAGAGCCAAACTTTAAGATCAGAGTCTAAAACATCCCACACATTTGTGCAGTTTGGTTTGTGCTGCTAGTGTAAGCATATAGTTTTGTTGACTTTGAGTTCTCGGGTGAATGCTGCTGTAAGTAATAAAAGAATAATGCTGTGACATCAAAGCTAAAAATTACAGTGTGAATCATCAGACCTTAGAGAAAAAAATAGTTACTGTCGGCCTAGAACATAACACACTTGACTGCAACTTACGTCACACTTTGTATTAGATGCACAATATCAAATCAGCTGGTACCTCAAAACAAATGCAGCAGAGGCTTTCATTTCAGCTTCATTTTTCATCATCATATCTACTAATATTGAAGTAGATGTATACTATATGATATTTTTGTTTCATTTTCACCTCTATATGTTTTGTAATGGCCCTCATATTTAAAAGAACAACCTAATTTCATAGAAATCAGATTGTGAAACCGGGTCACTATTACTCTTCTTGGAGAACTGACATGTTAAAGACATTCCAGACAGATTTCAAAGAAAGCAAGCCAATGAAAACAAAATAAAATAACACAGCTGTACAACATATAAAAGTTACGACATAACCAAACTTTCTTTTACGATGTCATTTTATTATGCATGTTGTGGTGAAATTTGGGATAACTATGGTGCCATTATCTGGTGAAGAACTTTTACTTTCTCTCAAGCTTGGCACCACTGTAAGCTCACTGGGAGGGGGAAAGAAGAAGAAGATACTTCAAATCATTAAAAAGAAAAAAAAAAAAAACTAAATCTAATTTGATACTGCTAAATAGATTAGTTTTTATCAAATTATATGTATTTTTGGTTCAAAGACAAAATCAAAGTAAAACAAGAGTAAAAAGATTATTTTATTATAAAGATCACGTACTTAATAAATACATTTTCTTTGTAGACATATAAAGGCTTTTTAGAACTTGTTAGTTGATATTTAATACAGCTTGAAGGACCTTAATGTCTATTGTGATGTCTTTTTAAAATATGCATCATATTTTCCATTACAGTCATGGCCAAAAATATCAGCACCCTTGGTAAATATGATGTGAAAATTAATCTGCATTGTTAATCCTTTTGATCTTCTATTTGAAAAATTCACAAAAATCTAACCTTTCATCTAACCTTTGGATAGTAAGTAACAAGTAACAAATGTTTTTTTGTTTTTTGTTTTTTCTCAAATATACGTTGGACACAGTTATTGGCACCTCTAGAAATTCTTATGTGTAAAATATCTCTGAAGTATATTCCCATTCATATTTACCATATTTACAATTTTGAGCACTTCAGGGGTATTATGAACATGAAATTGTCCAGCCATGGCTTCCTGTTTCACAGAAATATAAATAGGAGGGAAAACAAAACCCAAATTCCCATAATCATCCATCACAATGAGAAAAAACAAAGAATATATTTCTGATGTGCAGCAAAAGATAATTGAGCTTCACAAATTAGTGAAGTGGCTTTAAGAAAAGAGCGAGAACAGTGAAAATTCCCATTTCCACCATCAGGGCAATAAATAAGAATTTCCAATCAACATAAAA